>CAUYRH010162400.1:0-16253 GCA_963574655.1 Perodicticus potto | reverse complement strand
TGAGTTCTCCTATAGATCCTGGATATCAAGCCTTTGTATTAGCCTGGATGGAAGTGGAACACATTATTCTTAGTAAAGCATCTCAAGAATGGAGAAGCATGAATCCCATGTACTCAAGTTTGATATGAGGACAATTAATGACAATTATTGACATAGTGGGGGTGAGGGAAGGGGAGAACAAAGAGAGAAAAAATGAGGGAGGGTTGGGGAAAGGAAGAGCTGAGAGAGGGAAGGAGCGAGGTGGGTGGGGTCTTGGGGCCTTGGTGTGTGCTACACCTTTTGGGGGCAAAACTTGATTGTAAGAGGGACTTTACCCAACAAATGCAACTAGTGTAACATGGTTTCTTGTACCCTCAATGAATCCCCAACAATAAAAAAAAAAAAAAAGTATGTTCCCTATTAATTTGTAAAATTAAGAGTAAACTACAAATTAAAAACTTTGGCTGGACATTTGCTGCTACAAATTCCACAGAACTCTGATATATATATATATATATATATATATATATATATATATATTTTTTTTGGAGACAGAGTCTCACTATATCACCCTCAGTAGAGTGCCATGGCATCACAGTTCACAGCAACCTCAAACTCCTGTGCTTAAGCGATTCTCTTGCCTCAGCCTCCCAAGTAGGACTACAGGCACCTGCCACAATGCCTGGCTATTGTTTGGTTGCAGTTGTCATTGTTGTTTATCAGGCCCGGGCTGGGTTCGAACCCACCAGCTTTGGTGTACGTGGCTGGCGCCCTATTCACTGAGCTGTGGGCGCCAAGCCAAAATATATATTTTTTTGTTTACTAATTTGAGGATTCAAAAAAAATTTGAAAAAGTACCAGTTTAAATATTTTTGTAGAACAGTGATTCTGAAAGTTTGGTGCCTGGACCAGTGGCATCAGCATCACCTGAGGACTTGGTAGAAAAGTTAATTCTTAGGCTCTGTCTCAGACCAATTGAATCAACACCTCTAGGGGTGAGAACCAGCAATCTCTGTTTTAACAAGCCCTCCAGGTAATTCCTGTTGCATGTCTAAATTTGAGAAACATTGCCCTAGAGGTGATGAAATCTTTTTGAAACAAAGATGGGGAAAAAATGCAATTTGCCAAGACAGGTAGATGTATGTTTGAGATTGATTTCTATAGATGATGTTTTTCTAAAGTTCTTTGGTACTGTTTGTAGAAGGGATTAAGAAAATTATTAAAGCACTATAAGCAAAGTCTTAAATAAACTTATAGTTATTGCTTAAGTAATCTAATGAAATATGTCAGTTATGCATTTTATCTAAAAGGTTATAATTTAGCAAAAGCTGTTCACATTTACTGTTATTTGAAATTCTTCTTGCTCAAAATTCTTCATGTATCTTCCATGACTTTCCTCTTAACCATACCTTTGGAGGAAATAGACCAAAAGAAAATAGAATCAATAGTGACTTTGCTTGTTTGTTTAAAAATAATAGAAGAATTTTGAACATTATGATTTCGTCCTGGTGGAAGTACTTAAAATATCAAGTTCCCATACTTTAAGTTAAAAGGAGGAAAAAGTTCTAAATTTGCCTCAGTTATCATCGTCTTAAAGAGGGTGTATTAAGCAACATACTTATTCTCATTTGTTTTTATTTTCTCTAGTTCAATATATTTGAATAACTGGAACATATCACCAAAGGAACCACAGAGGTGGAAAATGTTAGAAAGAAAGACATAAAAATCATTAGTTTTAATGACATCTCCAGGGCAATCTCACTCTTGCTTTATATGTGTTGTAGTTTCTTATGGGTGTGGATACTTCACTAAAGTAAGACATCTTTGCCTTTTAGCTTTTGGTCCGTGCAGGTGCCAAGCTAGATATTCAGGATAAGGATGGGGACACTCCTTTGCATGAAGCTCTGAGGCATCACACTTTGTCTCAGCTTCGTCAGCTCCAAGATATGCAAGATGTAGGGAAGGTGGACGCTACCTGGGAGCCATCCAAAAACACAGTGAGTAAAGATAATCTTTCTTTCAGTACTAATGGAAGCATCTTTTAATGCAAGATTTTATATTCACTGCTAATCTAATCTGTGTCAGATAAAATGTTTTATCAGAGCTACATACTTAGAAATTTAGTTTGTAAACTAAATGCTAAGTCAATACTTAGTCAATACGATATTGCTTAACCTTTTTACCAAAAGTTGTTCAGTTCTTTTTAACTTCAGCCATTCAAATAGGTAAGTAGTGGTAGCTTGTGGCTTTAATTTGCATATTCCTAATGATTACTGATCTTTAGTGTCTTTTTATTTGCTTGTCACCACATATTTGATAAAGTGTCTGCTCAAGTCTTTCTTTTATTATTTTGTTGGGCCTTTTGTTTTCTTATTATTGGGTTTTGAGAGTTCTTTATATAATGTGATTATAAATTCTTTATCAGATATTTGATATGCACATATTTTCTCTTAGTCTTTGGCTTTTCTTTTAACAGTGTTTTTGGAAGAAAAGTTTATTAATTTTTTCTTTCATCATTTATATTTTTTGTGTCCTGAGAAATCTTTGCCAAATGCAAGGTCACTACATTTTATAATAGAAGTTTATAAAATGTTAGCTATTACATTTAGGTCTATGATCCATTTCGAGTTAATTTTTATATATATGATGATATATGGATCCCAGTTCATTTTCTTACCATAAACATCCATTGTTCTTGCACCACCTGTTGGAAAATAAATGTCTTTTTCTACTGAATTGCCTATGTACCTTTATCCAAAACCAGTTAAGCAAGTATGTGAAGTCTCTTTCTGGATTCTCTATTCTGTTCTATTGGTCTGTGTTTTTAGCAATAAGTAAGTGCTTAAAGTAATATTTGGTTCTATAAGAAGGGGGAATTTTATTGGGAAATAAAAGAAAAAAGAATACCTGGTTCATTGTAGACACTCAATATATGTTAACAGTTATTGTGATTATTTTGGGATAAAATGTTTGCATCAGTCCCTCAGATATTATCAGAACCTGATTTGTCTCACTCTCCGTTTCTTGGCTCAATTCCCAGGTGTTGGTTCTTTTCTCAGTTGTTTCAAGTTGATTGCTAGCAGCACCTGAGCCAAATTGATGAGAAAAAAGAGTATGCTGTTTCTTTAGTCTCTCAATCTGAAGTCCTGCTCTAGCGTTTTATTGGGGCTAAATTGACTTGACTTGGGTAATGTCTTCATCCCTGAACTAGTCATATAAATGAGGTAGATATCTGGCTGGTATGGGGCATCTTTGGTCCACTTCTGCAACTGGAAAAATGGGCCACTCTTCAAACTATATGTCTGAGAAAATTGAGAGTAGGGAGAAGAGGGATAGTAGAACTGATACTACTAAATGTTCACTACACATTCTTACACACACTCACATTAAAGAACGATAGCAGATTCCTAAAGGGAAAATTGACTCTTTTCATTTGATTTCAGTTAATAATGGGACTTGGTACCCAGGGAGCAGAGAAGAAGAGTGCAGCATCTATTGCCTGTTTCTTGGCAGCTAATGGTGCTGACCTTAGCATTCGGAATAAGAAGGGTCAATCGCCACTTGATCTCTGTCCTGATCCAAGTCTCTGCAAAGCACTGGCAAAGTGTCATAAGGAAAAAGTCAGGTTTGTATTACTTTAAAGCTCAATATTCTGTACAGAAAGTATCATGCAATTTCATAATGGGGGACTTGATTACTTGAAAGTATCTTTGTCTTTACTCTTTCGGTATCCTTGTGTTTTCTTCCTTGAAAATTTTCCTGTAGGCAACCTGTCTTTTACTTTGTTTTGTGTTTCCCACATTATTAACTGTAATGCTTTTATGCTTACTAAGTTCCGAGAAACTTTTGTCAAGTAGTCTGATCAAGTACTCTGATGTGTTACAGGAATTTATAAGAAAAAATCTTAGAGAAAAAGTCTTAACTACTATGATTAATATTGTTTGTATTTAAATTTTTATTTTATTTTTTATTATTTTATTTTTTTAGAGCTGGGTGTCAATATGCTGCCCAGACTGGACTTGAGTTAAACTGCTGGGCTTAAGCACTCCTCCCATCTCACCCTCCCAAGTAACTGGGACTACATATATGTCCCTCACGCAGCTCTGCATTTAAAATTTTTTTTTTTTTTATTGTTGGGGATTTGCATTTAAAATTTTAATGGAATCTTCCTAAGAGAGGCTGTTTATACTCCACGAACAGGAGATAGCTCACATAAACGCTTACTCCCAGCAACCTGCACAGCACCTGATGTGCTAAATAAATATCAGTGAAGGATTGACAAAACAAACGAATGAATCAATTCCTGGTTGAGTTTTCTTTAAATACGATCACTTCACATTTGTCTTTTTCTGACAGGAAATTATGTTGATGATTTTAATTATTATTTATGACATAACTGATTTCTTTACTGTGAGATGCTGTAGACATACCAGAAGGTACCCATCTCATTACTTTTTTGTCTGAACAGTTCTGGGCACTTATTATTGCCCTGGTTTTTGTCACTGAATATTTTAGTGGCTGACCCTTGACCTTTGTGTTCTCTTGCCTCTCAGAATTTATGTGTAGTGAAGAAATGGTATCTCTTTGTAATTTGTGCACAGAGCTGTGTTATATATGAAACTAATATAATGAGGTATATTCATTTCTTAAGTATCTCCTTAAGGAAGAGGCTAAAATTCTATTATAGAAAGATGCATACACCCACAAAAGAAAAAAGAAAGGCAGATGCATTTATAAATAAACAGATACCGGGTAATGGGACAGCCACAAATAACTTTTAACAATGGGTTTAAGATGGGACCTGTTTATGTGTGTGCTGTGTATGCACACGGGTGTGTTCATGTGTTCTTGAATTTCTAAAGATTGTGGTAGAACAACATGTCCCTTTTCCGTAACTGTATTGTGGTATTGTGGTGTGTGTGTGTGTGTGTGTGTGTGTGTGTGTGTGTGTGTATATTTACATATATATATTTATTTATTTATGTGCCTTCTATCTATGTATTTATACACACGTTCTATCTTTCTCTAATAGAAGTTTATGCTCCTTAAGGATATATTACATGTCAGAACAGAAGCTGTCACATGTCATGATTTCTAAAGCGCTCTACCTGTTGTAGACTGATGATGCTTTGTTCTGTCTTTAATTAGGATATCTAACATGGTTACTAGTTAGGGTTTTTGTTTTATTCCTCTGCTTTTCTTTGTCTGCTGGCTCTGTGTAGGTAGAACAAATTCTGAGTTAAATTTTGTTTATGTTAAATTACTTTTTTACGGCTGTTTTTGTTTTCTTTCTTAAAAGATTCACCCTTACCCTTGGGTTGAAGGTTTGTTCAGTTTGTAGTCTGAATCATGCTAGAATTATGTAGAAATGCAGAAATGTGTATAAATAGAAAAATGTAGTATACAGTGTTCCACACACAAATGTTAAAGCTTAATTTTTTAACATAACTAAAATTGGTTTTATGTATACTAATGATACTCTAGATGTATTTTAAAACATTTTAATTAATGAATTTGTAGTAGACATATTTTGATAGGCTTGATTTGAAATAATTTTCCTTCATTAGTGGTCAAGTGGGTTCTAGAAGTCCTTCTATGATTAGTAATGATTCTGAAACCTTAGAAGAGTGTATGGTGTGCTCAGACATGAAGAGAGATACTCTTTTTGGCCCTTGTGGACATATTGCTACCTGTTCTTTATGTTCTCCGCGAGTCAAGAAGTGCCTCATCTGTAAAGAACAAGTTCAATCCAGAACAAAGGTAATATACTTTTTATATGATGTTTTATTTTATGAAGTTCTTTGAGATAATTAATGGTAAATAAGATTATATGATGCCATGGGTCTGTTTAATATTGTTCTTCTAGCCAGTAACTAAAATATAAGAATATATAACTTATATATTTTTATTAAGAGATCAGTTCTGAATTTCTGAATTTATTGCTGGCTTACAGTCTTATCTTATTAACGTACTTACTTGTCAACTCCATTATTACCTGAATTTCACTCTATACTAGTTTTCTTCTGAGAGTTTTTTTAACCCTTAAGTGGTTTTTCCTTCTTCATATCTAAAGCGTAGTAGTTAAAAATAAAGTTATTTACTGTTACGCTTTCAAAGCCCCCTATAGCCTAAAGATGAAGAGGTATATTTAATTCTACTTTTTATTATAGTTAATTATATGTCATACTGTTTGTCGAGTTTTGTATTCATTTTTGTAAAAGACTAGTTCGTTTTTTGGGATAATGTCATACATTCTAGATTTGTTTGATTGTTTTAGCGTGGTATTGTTTAACTTGCTTCTCTATCCTTGGTGTTTCCTGTAAACTGGAAATTTGATGTAATGGTTTGATTAGGGTCAGCTTAACAGTTTTTGACAAGAAAAACTTCATAGGTGATGCCTTGCCTTTCATATATGTCTTATCCTGGAGGCAGGTAAAGTCTTGGCCTACTGGAACTAGTGAGGACCAAATTTTGTATCCATTCTTATGAACTTTTTCTCTCTCCTGACTCCTTTTGCTTTTTGTGAACTATTACTATTTTCTGGGTGTCTGGTTTTATTCTTTCCCCCTGTATCTTAGCGCTTTATTATAGCTGTACCACTTCAGTCATTTTGGTTTACTGAAATAATTTATTTTTTTTGTTTTTCAGTTTTCCTTGATATTTGTGTGTATGTGTGTGTGTGTGTATAAGTAAAGTGAGATTTGTGTCTCTACAAGTGTTTTTTTCAAGGTGAATAGTTTTTAAACCAGAGTGATATATTGGGTTTGAAGTATAAACTTATGAAGTATGTACTTTTTCTATTCTATTTTTATTCTCTTCATTTTTTTATTGGCATTTCCGAAGCTGTTTATTGGCCATCAATAATTAGGACAGAGCTGGTACTAATTCTCATAATAAATTAGATGGCAGTGACTTAAAAGGTGTCATCTTGCCAGTCCTTTTTAATTTTTGACTTTCTAAACCTGGATGGTTTTTATGATTCAAATATATGTATCTTTCGTTAAAAGTTTTGGCGTAGAAAAAAGGAAATTATTTTTGATAGGAGATACTGTTAGTAGGTATGTAACTACTTAATTTATAAAGGTATAAGGAGGGTGAGCTAACAGCACTTATTGTTTGTATGTTTGTTTGTTTTTTGAGACAGAGTCTCACTATGCCGCCCTGGTTAAGAGTGCTGTGGCGTCACTGCTTACAGCAACCTCAAACTCTTGGGCTTAAGCGATTCTCTTGCCTCAGCCTCTCATGTAGCTGGGACTACAGGTGCTCACCACAACGCCTGGCTATTTTTTTTGTTGTTGTTGCCATTGCCATTGTTATTTACCGGGCCAGGTTTGAACCAGCCAGCCTCTGTGTATGTGGCCGACGCCAAAACCACTGTGCTATGGGCGCCAAACCTACCAGCACTTACTGTATGCCAGGCACTGTTTGACATTAGTTAATTAATGTGGACTGTTCTACTTTGTGTTTATAATTTTCTTCAGGTACCTGCTTATAATAAAGTGGTAATTTGAGAAAAAATATGAACAATAATTTAAGTCATTCTCTTGTTTTTAGATTGGTCTGTATATTCTGCTGTTATTCTTGAAACTCTTTGTTAAATTAAGTCCTGTTTCAGCAAAACATTATTGAACACCTATTTTCTAGTAAAGTCCAAGATGTATATAATTGCTGCTAAAATTTGTAATCTGTTGGCAAACTGTGCCTTAGTTTAAAAGCTACTTTCCTATGTAGCCTTGTATAGGTGCTTTGTGAAAGGTGTAAATGGAATAGGAGTTCAGAGCCCCCGGTGGTCAAAAGTAGAGTCTCAGATATGAAATGGACTTAAAAAAACTGAAGCTTTAGGGCGGCGCCTGTGGCTCAAAGGAGTAGGGCGCCAGCCACATATGCTGGAGGTGGCAGGTTCAAACCCAGCCCCGGCCAAAAACTGCAAAACAAACAAACAAAACCTGAAGCTTTAAAGAAGTGAACTGACAGATGGTTCTTGAATGCAGATCTCTTGAGACTTAAGCCTTTGTTTCACTGTGTTACGCTGCACAGATATAATTAGGAAAGGTGTCTACAAGGGATGATTGGTGGAACAGGGACGTAGAGAGGATATGCTGTCATTCTTTTTCAGACCTTCAAGAATTAAAAAGCTTGCATTTTATTTTGTAATCTTGAAATTTTCAAGTCTGTAGGAAAGTACAAAACTTAACATGACTCACCCAACAGTTTTGCCAAATTGCTTGCAGAGCCTTTGACTATAAAGAAATAGTGACCCCAAGTGGTTAAAGGGTAATGAAAAACATCATTGAAAAAAACAAAACATTGTAGTATTTGGAGAGTGGGATAATAAGCAAGCTTAGTTTCTTTGGCAATTAGAGAAATACAAATTAAAAAATTGCATGTTAACACAAACGATTTAAAAAAAATAAGTTTTAAAAATAATGTCAGCAAGGAAATTGGGAAGTAGGCTTTCCAAACTCTCCTGGAAGCCAGGAGGCCACCCTGATAATGCATATAAACCACTGCCTGTCCTGGTTTAGTGATTCTACTCCTGGGAGTGTACCTGGAAGAAGTAATCCAGAGGGGAAAACAGTTGTGGTTGCAAAGTCTTTTTTTTAATAACAGGAGAAGGGGTAAGTGAATAGATGTTAGATCAATCTGCTATATTATTTTAACCTCTTCGAAAACAATTCAGACACATGTACAAATGCACTGGAAATCATTTGAAAAACCAACATATCATTATATAGAGAGATGAAGGGAGTCATCATGTATTGAGCACTGATTTTGTATTACACATTTAACTAGACACTTTACACACTGATTTACTTTTAATCTCCCAGGAAGAACTAATGTTCATCATTCAGATAAAAAGACAGCTGTGGCTCAACAATGTTAGCTAGCTTGTTAGTGTTAGAAATAGATTTTGAATCCAGAAATATTGGTCTCAGCCAACCATGTTTTACTTCTTTCCACTGTTGCTACAATTATGCAAATTATATGTATAGCCTGAGGTGTAAGCAGGAGAAGTCCATAGACAGAGGGCATGCAGTATTTGGTTGTTACAGGTGAGTCATGGTTATCATTTTCGGTCAGTAATATTAAGTGGCTAAATGTAACTATGTGTTAGAAGGGAGGAGAACAAGTGAAAGGCAAGGGCAAGAGTCAAGTTAATAGTTACGTATTTAAAAGTCAGATTAAATGGAGATGAAAAGGAGGTAAATTTGAGGGAAAATTGTGAATAGGTTGCAGAAGAGTTGTGGCTTTAGAGATAAAGGAGAAAGAATAACCCAAAGCTTAGGGCTTCGGGAAGCATGGGAATTGTCTAAGGCCTAAAAAAGTGTGCTTTTAGGTAGAGTTTCTTAAATGTGGATAAACAGAAAAATCCTTCTTGGACTTTAACGATCTGGCTCATACGGTTAGATTTTTATTAATATTAGAAATCAATTTTCTGGCCGGGTGTGGTGGTTCACGCCTGTAATTCTAGCAGTGGATTGCTTGAGCTCACAAGTTTGACACCAGCCTGAGCTGGAGCAAGACCTTGTCTCTAAAAATAGCCAAGCGTTATGGCAGGCACTTATAGTCCCAGTTACTTGGGAGGCTGAGGCAAGAGAATCACTTGAGCCCAAGAGTTTGAGGTTGCCATGAGATGTAATGCCACGGCACTCTACCAAGGGCTACAAAGTGAGACACTGTCTCAAAGAAAAAAAAATCGATTTTCTCTTGGTCATTTGTTTTTAAAATATCTGTATTAGTTCATTGTTTTTTTAGTTCTTTTTCAAAGGTCGTTTTTGGAAAAAAGAAATTGAAGTCTAGCCATGTCTCCCTGATCTCTGAAGAAATGGAGTTTTTCTATATTATTCTTTGGGATGGGTAGGGAGACAGGGTATAGAAAGATATGGGAATGAATAACCAGGAGAGTAGAGATGGGGAAAGTATGCATTGCATTTCTCTGTGCTTAGCGTGTTTCCTTTTAGAGAAAATGCATTCGGATATAAACGGACCTCCTGTACTTACCAGATTTATTTGTAGATGTTCAGTCTGTGCTGTAACCTCTTTTTCTGTTGTAGATTGAAGAATGTGTGGTATGCTCTGACAAGAAAGCAGCTGTTCTTTTTCAACCCTGTGGACATATGTGTGCTTGCGAGAGTAAGTAGTTTATACAAAACTTCCTCAGTATTATTATTAAAATGGAAATGAAACAAAAATTATATCTTTGAGGTTTTGTTTTTGTGTTTTTGGTTTTTGGGGGTGTAATTTACCAACAAAAAAGTTGATGGGCTTCTAGTACCTTCCATTTCTTTCTCTGTACTAGAATGTCAGCTATTTCTTTGAGCATTAGAGAAGGTTGAATATGCTGTATTCTACCATCCTGGATTTTGATTTCAGTTGTATTAGCACAAAATTATTTTTTCACATGTAATAGAAAATTATTTCCAGAAATGATTATTGAAACATTGCGTCTCCCCTTTTTCACGTATGAAATTAGTGCATCTTTGTTAGCTTCCACCTTAATAATGCCTCTCTTGCATATTTTCCTCACTTCTAAGAAACCACAGCAATCATTTGGGGCTATAAATTCTGGCTTTCTGGGCTGGGCATGGTGGTTCACGCCTGTAGTCCTAGCACTCTGGGAGGATGAGGTGGGTAAATCACTTGAGCTCAGGAGTTCCAGACCCACCTGAGCAAGATTGAGACCCTGTCTCTACTAAAGGTAGAAAAAATTAGCCAAGTGTAGTAGCAGGAGCCTATAGTCCCAGGAATTGTAGAGATAAGCCATTTATGAAAGAAAGTATTTGTAGAAGATTGTTATGTGAGCAACCTTATAATTCTAGTATTAGTTGAAATTTGTCAAAGGTATGGCCCTCCTTTATTCTGAAGCCTTAAGATGTTGAAATATTTGTGTTACTTATTTAAAAAAAATTTCATTGTATATTCAACTGTATTAGAAAATGTCATTGTTGGAATAATGATGGGCTGTCTGTTGTAGAAGCTACCAAAGGAGAATGCTCAGTCTTAGGTTGATGATATGTTAAAGAGTTTGAATGGTACATCAATATAACTTTTTTTTAAATGTTTATTTCTGTGTAAAATTTAAATTAGCAAAGAAAGGCAACACTCTTATTCATGTTCTCTGTTGTAAGAAGTGTCTGTTACTATTTTCCAGATTGTGCTAGCCTCATGAAAAAGTGTGTGCAGTGTCGGGCAGTAGTTGAACGAAGAGTGCCTTTCATCATGTGCTGTGGAGGGAAAAGTACAGAAGATGCTGCTGATGATATCTGTAAGGGAATTTACTTAAGCATTTTCTTACTTTCTTATTGGGACTTGCATGAACATCTTTTCTTACTTGTAATATACTGTTGCCTTATAAAACATAGTGTACCTAACTTGGATCCATAGAAGAATGGGACAGGTGTGTTTTTTGATGTTCTTGTTACATTACAAGAAACTTGAAATAATGTTTTTTAGTGTGTGATATGATTATAGAACTTGAAACATTAGTTTTTTGAGAAACCTTCATGTATAGCATGAAGAATATTATGTTCTTAAAGAAAATGGGGTTTCTCTTATTAAGAGGAAGTTCATTGTATTTTGGGGGAGACATTATATTACTAAATATTTTTCAGTTTATATAATTATTAAACAAAAAAATACTTCTGATTCATTTAAGTAGCACGTTTATCTTTTCAATCTTTTCATGTAAGTATTTTATGGTATAGTAATCATTTGGGGCAGAGTAACTGCAGGGACAGAAGTGTAACCTCGTGAACAAATGGTAAGATGAAAAATAAATTATTTACCTTTAGCCTTTTCAGTAGTACAGCTGTTTCAAAATTATTTTTGTCTTTGCACTAGATATTTCTTTTTTGTTTGTAGAGACAGAGTCTCACTTTATCGCCCTCGGTAGAGTGCCTTGGCGTCACACAGCTCACAGCAACCTCCAACTCCTGGGCTTAGGCGATTCTCTTGCCTCAGCCTCCTGAGTAGCTGGGACTACAGGCACCCACCACAGCGCCCAGCTATTTTTCTGTTTTTGCAGTTCGGCCGAGGCCAGATTTGAACCCACCACCTTCGGTGTATAGGGCCGGCGCCCTACTCAATGAGCCACAGGCGCCGCCTTGCACTAGATAGTTCTTTGCACTACTTGGTGTCTTTGATTTCTTTGTTCCATGAACATGTTTTACGAACAGATGAGGAAGAATGTTAGTGTAGCAGCTTCTGCCCAAGGCTTTTATCTTTATCACAAATAGAGTAGAATAAAAATCCCAGAGACAGATTAACAGACCAAGAATAAAAGACTAAGAGCCTAGAGAGCAGGAAATCCAACATTTCCTTCTTTTTTGCAAACTACTGATCATGACCTTTTATGAGTTCCTCATCTTAGATCAGTAACACCAAGGAAATTTGGGTGTAAAGGGAGGAGTCTAAAGTTTTTGTGTGTGTGTCCTCAAAATCATCTAAGAAGCTTTTTTTTTTTGAGACCGAGTCTCAAGATGTTGCCCTGGGTAGAGTGCTATGGCGTCATAGCCTACAGCAACCTCCAACTCTTGGGCCCAAGCAATTCTCTTGCCTCAAGTTTTCTACTTTTAGTAGAGACAGGATGTCTTGCTTTTGCTCAGGCTGGTCTCAAACTCCTGAGCTCAAGCTATCCACCTGCCTGGGCCTCCCAGAGTGCTAGGAGTACAGGCGTGAGTGACTGCGCCCAGCCAGGCTAAGATGCTTTGAGATCATTATTGTTACCCAAACTGGCAAAACCCCTGCTGGCTACCCTTTTGGCTTTGTATAGTATAAGAATAGACCAGGCATTTGTGAGTTGACAAAATCAAGTAGAGCCTTCCTTGCAAAGCCCAAAGTCTGTGTGTGGATTATGCCCTGAGTTCATTATTATCAGAAATTAATGTGCAAACCTATTTCTTTTTGAGTATTATAAATGAAAGAATATAACAAATGTCACTATTGCCCAAGTGTGTAAAAATGTTTTGAGGAAAATTCGAATAATTGTCTTGTGGTTTTTTGCTTTTGTGGGGGAGGGTGGGAGTGGGGAAGGAAACAGTCTCAGTTTGTCTCCCAGGCCCCAGTGGTCCTCCTGCCTCAGCCTCCTGCGTAGTTGGACTACAGGCGCCCACCACTCCACCTAGCTAATTTTTCTATGTTTAGTAGATACCAGGGTCTCGCTCTTGCTTAGGCTGGTCTTGAACTGAGCTCAGGAGATCCTCCTGCTGTGGCCCCCCAGAATGCTAAGATTACAGGCAGGAGCCATTGTGCCCAGCCAGTAGTCTTGTGTTTTAATAAAACTAATAATTTTATTGTATTAGTTCCTAATTTTTTAAATTATTTATTACACATAATTAATATATATAATCAATTATATATAAACTATATCTATTTCATTCTTATGAAGGTACAAATTATTAGGTTATAATGTTTGCACTTATTAGGTAAAAATCACTGTTGTAGTTGGCTTGCACCCGTAGCACAGTGGTGGGTTCGAGCCCTGCCCAGGCAGGCTAAACAACAGTGACAACTGCAACAAAAAATAGCCGGGCGTTGTGGTGGGTGCCTGTCTTCCCAGGCACTTGGGAGGCTGAGGCAAGAGAATCTCTTAAGCCCAAGAGTTTGAGGTTGCTGTGAGCTGTGATGCCATGGCTCTTCTACAGAGGGCGATATAGTAAGACTCTGTCTCAAAAAAAAAAATCACTGTTGTAGTTGTGTCTCGCACCCAGGAGGTGTGCCATATACCCATTGTGCCTGTTAGGTGGGAACACAGCAACTACCCTCCCTCTTCTGCTCTCCTTTCCTCCTTCCTACCACTTGAATATAATTTTGTTTTTCTCTGGTGTGGGCTTGAATTTGTTCGTTTACTGATTTCATATTAGTGTGAATACACTGGATACTTGGAATACTTGCTTTTCCATTCTTGTAATACTTCACTAAGTAGAATGTGTTTCAACTCTTTGTTAATATGAAAGATGTAAAGTCTCCGTCTTTTTATGGGTGAATAGTATTCCATGGTATACATATACCACATTTTGTTAATCCATTCCTGGGTTGATGGGTACTTAGGTTGTTTCCATATCTTGGCCATTGTAAATTGAGCTGTGATAAACAATCTAGTGCAAATGTCCTTATGATAAAATGATTTTTTTCTTCTTCTGGGTAGATGCCTAGTAATAGGATTGTGGGATCAAATGGAAGGTCTATCTTGAGTTCTTTCAGTATTCTCCATACTTCTTTACAAAAAGGCTGAATTAGTTTGCAATCCTATCAACAGTATACAAGTGTTTCCTTTTCTCCACAACAGTAATAATTTTAGAATTAAAAAGTCATTATTTCAAAACAGTAACAGTAATTTTTTGTCTATATTAAAGCTAGCGGGAATATTCCAGTATTACAAAAGGACAAGGATAATACCAATGTCAATGCAGATGTGCAGAAGTTACAGCAACAGTTACAGGACATTAAAGAGCAGGTAATAATGATTTCATGTTAAACAGTCACTCTAAGAATGGTACTCAGTATTTTCCTGTAAAACTGCTAGTGTTTTCTATAGTGAGCATGGTTTATCTTAATGTATTACTTATATTACTTGAATATTTGCAATGAGTAATATCTGATTTAATCAGGTACTTTCCAAAATAGGTAACGTACAAATGACCAATAAATATGAAAAAAATACTCAACTATATTAGTGATCAGGAAATGAAAATTGAAAGCACAGTGAAGTACGTTTTCATACCTACCAGATTGAGGATAGTATTAAAGACTATTATTATCAAGTGTAGGCAGAATATTGAGTAGCCATAACCCATGCACTATTGATGGGAAATTATATTAGTAAAAACACTTTGTTTGTTGTTATCTAATAAAACTAAATAGGTTATTATTTGGGAATGCAAACTTGTAAAAAAAAACCATGCAGATGGTGTTAAGGATAGAGGTATGATTGATGGAGCTGGCTGGAAAAGAGGCTTGGGGAAGTTTTTAAGAGTACTGATGCTCCATTTCTTGATATGAGGACCAGTTCCATGAGTTCGATCAGTTTGCAGGCTTTTATTAAACTATATGTACACTTATGATTTGTGCACATTTCTGTATCAATATGTGACACTTCAGTAGAAAGGAAAAATCTGTATGGTGACACACATACACCCTAAAAATAAAAGCAAGGGATAATCATTGGGGGCGTAGGTGGAAGGGATGGAGCGGATTTATGGAGGGGTTTCAAAAATAAAGAGTAACATTCCATACTTTAAACTGGGTATTAGTTATGTTGTTCTTTACATCTTCTATCAACAAAAGTACTGCTTTATATGTGTTCAATATTTAATAAAAGCAACAACAAAATAAAGAAATGAACTAAAACTTGTAGGTATATGTTAAATAAGAAAGCAAGTTTTTTTAATCTTTCTCTACTTCTCTCTCTCTCTACCCAGTGACCAAATCTAATTTAAAGGCATGAGCAGCAAGGCTGTCATTTCTTTAATTTGTTAGTCAAATCAGTATTGCTATGAGTTTGAGGATGGAAAACCGTTCCTGAGTTTTCTATCTGAATTTACAAGAAAGTAACATAGCCAATAGATAGTGACCCAAAATAACTAATAACCGTTGTGATAACTAATTTAGAATTGAATGTATGTGTATGTATTTATTAGGGATTTAAATACTCATCTGAAAAGATGAAAACTTCATGATTGGGTCAGTTTCATTTTGAAATCCAGCACCAAGCCGTACTTGTTACAAAGTGAATAAGTAAATATGAATTTAAAGGGTCTTGATGTAGTTGAGAACATAGTTGGCTTTTATAAAATGTTTTTAAACTTTTGAAGTTCTTGGCATCTTGGCTTATTTCCCATAAGATAAACCTGATCTTTGAACGGATCTTCTGTGAAAGCATTTTATCTTCCAATTGTAAATTTAAATTGTTGTTATAATAAATAATAACACTTACTGAGCCCTGTTATAGAGCACAATGTGCCCTGTGTGTTTGGATCATCTATTATAAATCGCCTATTATAAATCTTAAAAGAATAATTTGACTCAGCGCCTGTGGCTCGCTGGGCTAAGGTGCCAGCCACGTACACCTGAGCTGGTAGGTTCGAATCCAGCCTGGGCCCCGCCAAACAACAATGATGGCTGCAACCAAAAAATGGCCGGGTGTTGTGGCGGGCGCCTGTAGTCCCAGCTACTTGGGAGGCAGAGGCAAGAGACTCGCTTGAGCCCAGGCATTGGAGGTTGCTGTGAGCTGTGATGCCACAGCACTCTATCCAGGGTGACAGCTTGAGGCTCTG
>CAUYRH010162393.1:0-21198 GCA_963574655.1 Perodicticus potto | reverse complement strand
CAGAATGTGCTTCATATACAATCAGAAACGTTTTGATTGTACTGTGAGAGATAGCCCTCATAGCATTTTCTTAATCACTATATAAAGACATTGATACCCTACATTTAATAAGTTTCACCAGTACCCTACTAAGATGCACCATAGGTGTGATCCCACCAATTGCCCTCCCTCCACCCATCCTCCCCCCTCCCCTCCCCTCCCTTTCCCTTTTCCCTGTATTCTTGGAGTATGTATTACTTTTATAATAAAAGTAAGCATTGACAATTTTCAAAATAATGTTTTATTATAGCTGTGATAAATTACGCTGATTGTTTACTTTTTGCTTCTTGAAGACTATGGCTGGTTATTTCATTAGCCACTAGATATCCTGGGAGCCCTTAATGAGGAAAGCAGCCTCAGCCCAAATAAACCCTCACACTGTAAGGCAGAGGTGATAAGTCAGGCATCAGCTGCTGATTTTTCTGATAATTGGCTGTTACCATATTCCCACACAATGCAAAGAACTCTTATACCAGTACATTATAGAAATACTTGGGTGAATTGCTATTGTTTCTTCTTCATTTATAAATTATAACTTTTAATAATTTTTTTATAAATTATGTGGAACAGGAAGTTAATAGTGGTACATAGTTAGAAATAGAAGGCTTAGTCTGCTTAGCCAGAGCCACGAAAGATAGTCTGAACTTCGGGGCTTCATGAGCCTCTTTCCTAGTGGGTTGATACCAGGGCTGATGATCTGGCTTGAAGAGTAAAATTTTGGAATTGGTAAAGGGATATAGCTCTAAGCACCTGTAACTGGGAGCTTAGATCAGTTAGTGCACATATTGTTCTCATCCAGGAAAGAAGGAGAGTTTGCTCTGCTGGGCAGCCTCTTCCTAGAGCAGTTTCACTGCCTGAGAGCATTACCCACAGTTAGCCATAAATTTAGTTGCTTAGAAACTTCATTCCCCAACAATTCTGGATATCCAAGGGGCTACTGTATATACATAAGAGGGCTGTCTGGAAAGTATCCAGCCACGCATGTCTCTATTTTTCATCATGCATGGCTGGATACTTTCCAGGCAGCCCTTGTTGCATAGTGAGATGCATTATTGTTGAAACTCTACTGCAACTATATCCGAGGCATAAGTTATTTTGATGGTGTGAAGAACATCTTTCACAGTTGAAAAGCTAATATCAACATTCTATCACACATAGAATGAGAGATTTAGTAAGTGAGTTTAATAACAAAGGTATGAATGGGAATTTCTACCTTTCCATTAATGGATAATGAATAATCCACTTGACAGTATATGCCATCTAAACAATGTCATTGTAAACTTAGAGAAATATTGTGTAAATTTCAGTAAAATATTTATTGGCAAAAGAGCTTGTCTCGTTTTACTAGGCATTGTACTTTGCAGTTATTCAGTTGATCTTATTGCATCCCATTTGTTATTTCTGCCATTTTGCCTCTAAGAACAGTGTTGAAGACTTTGACACATTTCAGAGCATTACACTAAATAAATCTGTCTTGCACATTCCACTGTGCTTTTTCTGGAATATTATAAATATTCAAATATAGGCACACATGCAGATTCTAAATAAAATTCAATACATGCAAATTCTGCATAAATTCCATATTTATAACTTAGCAATAGTTTTGAGCTTGTTTTCCTATGATATAAATGTATCAAATACGAGCTCCTGGGAATTACCAATAAATATATTTTTCTGATTAAACTGTGGGCTCTTTTTCAGTCACAATTTAAGCTTCAATTCTGGGTTATATTATAAGAGAATAATTTGCACTTCATTTACTCTGAATTGTCAAGAATCGTGTTCTTCACTCATGTAAATGTCTGCAAAGAGGACTTCTTATTCCGTTTGATTGCTTTTTAAATTTTACTAGTGGAGATGCCCTAGTGAGCCTGAGAGAACTGGTCTGTTTCTTGTGAAGAGTTTAGTCTGATGAATCACTTCCATATCTTTTCTGTGGAATACAGAGCAATTGAAATGAGCAATGTGTTGATTTATATCAAATGGATTCGGCCTGTGTGCACATTGTTTGTACTGATTGACTTTCTCTCATAGCTATACTAATAATGACAGCTCTTCAGAGAAGTATCAACTCCACTTTACTACTGGAGATCTTTGAGCTTTTGCTAACTTTTTCCAGGAGAGTGAATGCAAGCAAAGAGTGTTTAGAAATTGACTAGGGCGACCAAGTTGCAGCAAGATAACCCAGAAATACTTTTAAAAAGCCCTTTGATCATGGCAGCCAACTCCTCAGTTATTACAATAAATTGGAGTTGACTAAACTCACCATAAAAGACATAGATTATCGCCATGGATGAAAATATAAAATATATCTATATGCTATGTATAAGAGGCAAAAAACACAGGAACACAACACAGAAAGGATTGGAACAGATAAGCTGTGCAAATTAGAAGGAAGCTGATGTAGCTGTCTTGATACTAGACAACACAGACTGAGGCAAAACCATTATTGGGGATAAATAGGATCACCAAATAATGATTAAAAGTTCAATTATTCAGATAACAATTCTAAACTTGTATATACTTAATACTATAGTTTTGAAATATATAAAGCTAAAGTTGGCAGAGCTATAAGGAGAAGTTATGAAATCTACTGACTTTTCAGAAATTGAAGGTGCAATGAATAAAAAATGGATAAGGATTTGAACAAAAGATTTGAACAACACTGCTAACAAGTTCAGTATAATGGACCAACACACATATTTGCACCCACTTGGAAGAATACACATTCTTCTCAAGCACATATGGAACACTTTTGAAAATAGACCATGTACTAAGTCCTAAAGTTAGTCTTGAAAAACTTCAGTGAATGAAATATCTTGTAGACCATACTGTCTCACCATATGCAATGCTTAATCATTGGAGGTTGTGACTAATCAGCCAGGAACAAGGGATTGGGCTATACCTGACTGTATGTGAAGGAGCATTAGTAGTCTGATATATTTGGAAGTATTACCAATCTTTGACTACATCAAATTTCTTTTTTTTTCTCTTTTCCACTCCTTTTTTTTTATTCTTTATTTTTGTATTATATCATGGTTGTGTACATAAATGTAATCATAGGGTACAATGTGTTAGTTTTATATACAATCTGAAATATTTTCATCAAACTGGTTGACATAGCATTCATGGCATTTTCTTAGTTATTGTATTAAGACCTTTATATTCTACATTTAGTAAGTTTCACCTGTACCTTTCTAAGATGCACTGTAAATGTGGACCTATCAATTACTCATTACTCTCCCTCCACCGATCCTCCCGCTCCCTTGCCCCTTTCCCCAATTCTTACATCAAGTTTCTTTTCTTTTTCTTTCTTTTTTTTTTTTTTTTTGAGACAGGGTCTCACTATGTTACCCTGGGTAGAGCTCACGGCTCACAGCAACCTCATTCTCTTGGGCTTAAGTGATCCTCTTGCCTCAGCTCCCCAGTAGCAGGGACTACAGATGCCCACTACCACGCCTGGCTAGTTTTACTATTTTAAGTAGAGACAGAGTTTCGCTCTTGGTCGGGCTGGTCTTGAACTCCTGAGCTCAAGCAGTCCACCTGCTTCAGCTGCCAGAGTGCTAAGATTATAGGTGTGAGCCACCGCGCCTGCCTGGTTCCATCAATTTTCTTTCCTTCTTTTTCTTTCTTTCGTTCTTTTTTTTTTTTTTTTTTTTTTTAGACAGAGTCTCACTGTCGTCCTTGGTAGAATGCCATGGCATCACAGCTCACAGCAACCTCCAACTCTTGGGCTTAAGCAATTCTCTTGCCTCAGCCTCCCAAGTAGGTGGGATTACAGGCGCCTGTCACAACGCCCGGCTATTTTTTTGTTGCAGTTGTTTAGCTGACCCGGGCCGAGTTCGAACCTGCCACCATTGGTGTATGTGGCTGGCGCTGTAACCACTGTGCAATAGGCTCTGAGCCTCCATCAAGTTTCTTAATTTACATGGAAGAACTCCAAGACTTAGGCAAAGAGAGTGCTGTAAAGTGATAGTTTGATCCAGGTAGCTTGGTTTGATTTTCCATGAAGCCCTGTTACTATTTCAGGCTACCTACTCAGCCAGGTCCTGTGCAAGGGGTGCAACATATTATACATTTTTTTCATTTAATCCTCAGAAAACCCTCTGAGATGGATGTTTTCAAAACCTATTTAAAAGATGAGAAAACATAGAATTGGGCAAGATATATAACCTGCCCAAATCTACAGAACTACACAATATTGGAGCTGGCATTTAAATTCAGTCAGGGTAACGGCCTGTCTTGTATATTTTAATGTCTACTAAATTCTCAGAAGAATCTCCAAAACCCTTTATCTTTTTGTAGCTGTTGTCTATACAAGCTACGTGGAATGGAGATCTGAAGTAACTATCTGGAGACATCAGGATCCAACATGTTTAACGATTTTTTAAAAAGCACCTTTAAAAAGTTTAATAAAAATTTGAAGATAGACTCTGCAGCCCTTTTTTCCCCCTTTAAATAAAAGTTTAGGTCGGGTGGGGTGGCTCACGCCTATAATCCTAGCACTCTGAGAGGCTGAGGCAGGTGGATTGCTTGAGCTCAGGAGTTTGAAAGTAGCCTGAGCAAGAGTGAGACCCCATCCCTACTAGAAATAGAAAAACTGAGGCAAGAGGATCACTTGAGCCCAAGAGCTTGAGGTTGCTGTGAGCTATAATGCCAGGGCACTCTAGTTAGGGCACCAGAATGAGATTCTGTCTCAAAAAAAAAAAAAAAGTTTAGATACCCAATTTATTTCAAATGCTTTCAATACTGATTTACACAGAAGAATGATGTTTTGGGGGAAATAAAAAAAGAAAAGAGTTATGTTTGAGGAAAGATTCATTTTTCTTTCCAGGTAAGGAAAATGACCTGAGCTGTATTTTGCACGTGGACCGCAAATATGGTGCGAGCACCATGCAAAATTTGTAAGAGGCCAAAACATCTTGCTCCTTCTGGAATCTTGGTAGTTGTCTCATTAGCAATGCCTCTTGCACTGCTTTGACCAATCTAGAAATGACTGTAGCTTTTTTTGAGGCATTTGGTCCATGTAGACACAGCCTCTGGAACGTAGTGGAAATGAGTTCTTCCAGAGCAAGCTCATGTAATCCGAGAGAAGAGAAACCAGCAAGATAAAGATACTTTCTCTCAAAATCAAGGGACGCATCCCAGAGTAAATGATTTCTGAAGCCTACTCTCATCCCAGGGGCTCATCACGAAGATAATAAGAATGTATTTAGTTACTGAAATAACCAAGTTGAATAGCAAATTCCCATGGGAGTGCCCATTGTCTCCCTTTAGGAAGAGGCAGCTTTTAGAAAAGTGCCACTAAAGAAAATATGCAAATTAGCATGGACTAACCAGCCTGGCGGGCATTACTACTGTGGGTGGCAAAGGAATTAGATTGAAGACATGGAAGAATGGTAAAAAGACAACCAGAGGCCAGCGTGACCTTGGGTTGATGGCCACTTCATCACATGCCTCATGGTTGAGATTTTACTAAACAGAATATTAACTGGCAAAACATCTTGAAGACTGATAACGTATTAGCCAGAAACTCTAGAGGCAAAAATACTGTTTCTGTGATTGGTTATGCTGAAAGTGGGATAGCATGTACTAAGAGTGTAATAGGCCAGCTACAGCTCATTAAAGCAATGTTGGAATCAAGCATATTGGGGTGAATGATGCATAGTAGGCTATTTATGAAAAATTACTTCAATAAAATTTTAATGAGCATGTAAAATGATTTTACGTATGAACATGCTATGAGATTAATGAAAGATAATTAGACTAATAGGAGAATATGAAGCTGAAGCAAGTTGTTTTTTTTTTTTTTAATTGCATTATTGAACAAAATGCTCTGAGTTCTATTTTTTTCCTTTTAGGTAAAGATTCATGCTTTGCATTTACCATCCTCAGTTTATTCTCTGTGACTTGTAAGCAAATGAAAGACAAGAGAAAGTGATTTTAGCATTAGTGTAGCATTTTACAGTGTTGTGCAAGGTTTTGTATTTACCACCATATGGGTGTGCATCAAATCTGCGTCTCCCTCTCATTTGTATGTGTATGAAGTTATAAAGATATACACATGCACACAGAAAATACTTAAGCTAGTGATGTATGTTTGACAATGTTTAGTAACTTAATGCCAATTAGAAGGGGTTAAAAAAACCCTTTCTTTCTTAATCCACTTGTTCCCATGCTTTTTGGTTTATGCACTTAAGGCCAGAATCCATTTAAAGTGCTAGGATTTGCACACATGTTGCTTTGAATGAGACTTCTTTACAATCCTGATGGGTCTGAAAAATTATTAGTGGGGAATTTAGAGAGGTAGATGTCATGAGATCCATTAGCATGAGACTTTTTGGTTTCCTCCTGCAGGGGAAGAAGTCGTGCTTTACATATGGGGAGAGTTAAAGGAATGTGGCTCAGCTTCACTGTTTAATGCAGCCAGATTAGCTCAGCTTATTTTAGAGAGGGGGTCTTGTGTCGCAGGCACCTTGTCTTATGCCATTGGAGGAAAGTGGCTCATAATTTTCCCGAGTTCAGCTGAATGTTAAGTGAAAGGTTGCATGCAGGGTTCATATGCTTAAAAAATTTGGTTGGATTGGAATGAACAGGATTGTCACGCTCTCCATTGCATATCATGTTTGGTGTGCTTTTAAATCATGGCGATGTAACAAGGTTATAGTTCTAGTGTCAAGGAACTGGGGTCTTAGGTTGTGACCTTTGGCTGCGAATGTCTTCTCTAAAGAATGTCACAGAGGTCAGGTTTACTCTGTGACAGCAAACAAGCCTGCAGACCATAAAATCCAGCTCTTCGGGTTTGCTGGGATCTCACTCCAGGATGCAGCACTTTCTGGTTACAGAGGGGAGCTCTGTATGCAGTGAACCTGCCAAGATGGAGAGATGAGAGTGCTCCAGAGCCCGAAGTGTGCACGCCCATATCGTTTAGATCTGGGTTTTACACCTTGATGGTCTCTGAATTCACTTTAGCCCAAGAAACTTAGGAAGAATACAAATCTTCTCCCATAACTTCAGGAAGGTAGAAATACTGAAGACATTGTAGGAGTTTCAATTGAAATGTCAAGAGCTAACATTGGATCTGAGAACGAGGAATACCATTGAGTAAAAAATAAATTATTGCTACAATTAAATGGCAGACTGTTACTTAGCCACTCTGGCCCGCTCTTCCAAGATGGAGCCACCCTGATGACTGCATTTGCCATGGCTGAAGAAGCTCTGGGGAGCATCGGTGCCTTCCTGTCTGTTTCAGGTCCTAGGGCAGTGGTTCTCAACCTTCCTAATGCTGCGACCCTTTAATACAGTTTCTCATGTTGTGGTGACCCCCAACCGTAAAATTATTTTCGTTACTACTTTTAGATGTTCACCCTTTTGTGTACAAACACGGTGGTTTTTAATATATGCATAAGTTTAGTAACTATCACCTCCATTGAATTCTACAACACTTTCATCACTCCAAAAAGAAATCCATACCTATAAGCAGTCACTGTTTGTTGTTCTCTCCCCTTAGATCCTGGCAACCCCTGATCTGCTTTCTATCTCTATGTAATTGCCTACTTTTAGCAACGAAAATAATTTTATGGTTGGGGGTCACCACAAGATGAGGAACTGTATTAAAGGGTTGCGGCATTAGGAAGGTTGAGAACCACTGTCCTAGAGGGAGGTACTTGGCCTCATGCAAACACTGGCAGCTTTTGTGGTGAAAACTTCAGAAGTCAGGGCCACTGGTAGCTTTCAGATTGGATTTATGGGGCACCAGAGTTCTGTTGGATTAGGAGTGAAAATTGGTTTGGGGTTCTGTGATTCAGCATAATTCTCTTGATATTTATCTACTTTTCTGTGGTAAGTATATACCATGATTTCTTTAATCATTCACCCATTGAAGGACACCTGGGTTGATTCCAGCATGAACATTCATAAACAGGCTTTTGTGGAATGGTGTTCATTTCTCTAGGATACATGCTCAAGAATGCACTTCCGGGTCATTTGGTAATTACAAGTTAATTTTATAAGAAACTGTCAAACTATTTTCCAGAAGGACTACATAATATTTCTCAGTTTTACCAACCATGTATGAATGATCTGGTTTCTTCTCATACTCGCCAGAACTTGATGTTATCACTATTTTTTATTTTCAGCTATTCTGGCAAGAGGGCAGCAGTATCTCATTGTGGTTTAATTTATTATTTTCCTGATGGCTAATGATGTTCAACATCCTTTCACATGCTTATTAGCCATCTGTATGAGCTATTTGATGAAATGTCTGTTCATGTCATTTGCCTGTTTTCTTTTTCTTTCTTTTTTTGAGATACAGTCTCACTATGTCACCCTCAGTAGAGTGCTGTGGCGTCGCAGCTCACAGCAACCTCCAACTCCTGGGCTTAAGTGATTCTCTTGCCTCAGCCTCCCAAGTAGCTGGGACTACAGGTGCCTACCACAATGCCTGGCTATTGTTTTTGGTTGTAGTTGTCATTGTTGTTTGGCAGGCCCAGGCTGGGTTTGAATCCACTAGGTCCGTGTATGTGACTGGCACCCTAGTCGCTGAGCTACAGGCGCTGAGCCTGCCTGTTTTCTGATTGGATTCTCTGTTTTTATAAACTGTTGAGTTTTGGAGTATTGTTTAACATATTCTGTATGTTAGTCCTTTTTATGATGCTTGTAAATGTTTCCCTCTGTCCATACTCTGTCTTTTCATCTTCGTGTGATATTTAAACAGAGCAAAATCTTTAATTTTTATGAAGTCCAGTTTATCAGTTTTTCATTTCATGGATCATGCTTTTGGGGTTAAGTCTTAAGAATTCTTTGTCTAGCTTTAGATCTTAAAGTTTTCCTCCTAGGATTTTTTTTTTTCTTTTCGGTAGAGATAGAGTCTTACTTTTTCACCCTCGGTACAGTGCTGTGGTGTCACAGCTCACAGCAACCTCCAGTTTGGGGGCGATTCTCTTGCCTCAGCCTCCTGAGTAGCTGGGACTACAGGCACCTGCCACAACGCCTGGCTTTTTGTTTCAGTTTGGCCGGGGCTGGGTTTGAGCCCGCCACCCTCGGTATATGGGGCCCGCACCCTACCCAGTGAGCCACAGGTGCCGCTCAAGGATTTTTTACTCAAAGTTTTATAGCTTTGACTTATACATTTAAATTTATCATACATCTTAAAGTTCTTTTCTTATTTAGATACATTTCATACACCATTATGTTCACCCTTTTAAAGTGTACAAACATGGTGGTTTTTAATATATGCATAAGTTTGTAATCATCACCTCCATCAAATTCTACAACATTTTCATCACTCCAAAAAGAAATCCATATCCATAAGCAGTCACTTGTTCTTCTTTCCCCTTAGCTCCTGGCAACCCCTGATCTACTTTCTATCTTTATGTAATTGCCTATTCTGAACTTTTCATGTATGTATATGGAATCTTATAATATTGGCCTTTTGTGTTTTGTTTCTTTCACTTAGCAAAATATTTTTTGAAGGTCTTTTATACTGTTGCACAGATCAGTACTTCATTAATTTTTTTGATTGCATAATATTCCATTATGTGGATGTACCACATTTGTTTATCCATTTATCAGTTGATGGACATTTGGGTTGTATCTACTTTTAGGCATTATGAATAATGATGCTAGGAACATTCATTTATAAGTTTTTGTGTGAACCTATGTTTTCAGTAGTCTTTGCTATATATCTAGGAGTGAAATTGCTGTGTCATATGTTAAGTATATGTTTAACCTTTTGAGGAACTGCTTGATTATTCTCCAAAGCAATTGTGTCACTTTGTATTCCTACCAGTAGTGTATGAGGTTTTCAGTTTCTCCAGATCCTCAGCACTTGTTATTACCTGTCTTTGTTTTTAAAGACATAGTAATAGTAAAACAGACATAGCATAAAATTTATCATTAGTAACATTTAGTAAATTCACAGTGCTGTTCAGCCATCACCACTGTCTAGTTCCAGAACATCTTCATACCCCAAAAGGAGACCCACTGGTAGGCACTCACTCCTCACTCCCCATCCCCACTTTCCCAAGGCCTTAGTAATCTGCATTCTGTCACTGAATTCCCTAACTCTGGGTATTTCGTATGGATGAGTTACTCAATATGTGGCCTCTTGTGTATGGCTTCTTTGATTTAGCATGAGGTTTTCTAAGTTCATCGGCATTGTAGTCTCTGTCATTTTGATTATAGCCATCTTAAGCCATCTTATGAGAGTGAGATAGCATTTCATTGTGGAATTGATTTGCATTTCCCTGACGGTTGATGATATTGATCATCTTTTAGGCCAGGCGCGGTGGCTCACGCCTGTAATCCTAGCACTCTGGGAGGCTGAGGCAGGTGGATTGCTGAGCTCAGGGGTTTGAGACCAGTCTGAGCAAGAGTGAGACCCTCTCCTTACAAAAAATAGAAAAACTAGCTGGGCATTGTGTGTGTGTGTGTGTGGCCTTAGTCCCAGCTATTTGGGGGACTGAGGCAAGAAGATCTCTTGAGCCCAAGAGTTTGAGATTGCTGTTAGCTATGGCGCCACGACACTCTGCCAAGGATGACAAAGTGAGACTCTGTCTCAAAAAAATAAAAAATAAAATAAAAATGATCATCTTTTCATGCACTTATTGTCCATTTGAATATCTTTGGAGAAATGTCTGTTCAGGTTCTTTGACTTTTTTTTATTAAATCATAACTGTGTACATTAATGAAATCATAGGGTACAATGTGCTGGTTTCATATACAATCTGAAATATTTTCATCAAACTGTTTAACATAGCCTTCACGGCATTTTCTTAATTATTGTGTTAAGACCTTTATATTCTGCATTTAGTAAGTTTCACCTGTACCCTTCAAAGATGCACTGCAGGTGTGGTCCCACGGGTTACCCTCCCTCCACCCATCCCCCACCTCCCCTTCCCTCCCTTGCCCCTTTCCCCAAGGCTTGTGCTATAATTGGGTTATAGCCTTCATATGAAAGCTATAGCCACTTTTTTTTTTTGACACAGAGTCTCACTATGTGGCCCTGTGTAGAGTGCTGTGGCATCACAGCTCACAGCAACCTCAAACTCTTGGGCTTAAGCGGTTCTCTTGCCTCAGCCTCCCAAGCAGCTGGGACTACAGGCGCCTTCCAGAAGGCCCAGCTATTTTTTTTTTTTTTTTTTGTAGTCATCATTGTTGTTTGGCAAGCCCGGGCTGGATTCAAACCCGCCAGCTCCGGTGTATGTGGCCGATGCCCTAGCCCCTGAGCTACAGGCGCTGAGCCTTTTTGCCATTTTTAGTTGTGTTATTCTTTTTTCTTTTTAATATTGAGGTGTGTTCTTCGTATGTTCTAGATACAAGTCCCTTATAAGATACGTGCTTTCCAAATATTTTTACCCCATTCAGTGGTTGTTGCTTTACTTTCTTGAATAAGTCCATTGAGGCACAATAGTTTTACATTTTGATGTAAAGTTTAATTTTTTACTTTAGTCTCTAGTGAAGGCTTTGCCCAACCCAAGATCATACAAATGTACTCCAATATATGTTTCTAGGAGTTTTATAGGGCGGCGGCTGTGGCTCAAAGGAGTAGGGTGCCTTCCCCATATGCCGGAGATGGTGTGTTCAAACCCAGCCCTAGTGGAAAACTGCAAAATAAATAAATAAATAAATAAATGGTACTTTCTTAAAAAAAAAAAAAAGAGTTTTATAGTTTTAGCTTTTACATTAAGGTCCATGATCTATATTTTGAATTAGTTTTTGTGCATATTATTAAAAAAAGTGTCCAACTTTATTCTTTTCTATGCTGATATAAGTTGTCCTAGTATCAGTTATTAAAAAGACTAATTGATTTGCCTTGATATCTTTGTTAAACATCAATTGACCATAAATATTTGTATTTATTTCTGAATTCTTAATTCTATTTTATTTGTCTATATAGCTATCTTTATGCAAATTCCACATAGTCTTGACTATTGCTGACTTGTAGTTAGTTTTGAAATCAGAAAGTAGGAAATAAATAATTTATTTTTGTTTTCTTTCTCTAGATTGTTTTGGCTATTCTGGGTATCTGGAATTTTATTGTGATTTTTAGGATCAGTTTATCGATATCTGTAAAGAATACAGTTGGGATTTTGTTAGAGGCTATGTGGAATATATAGATTAATTTCAGAGAATAGTACCATATGAACCATCTTAAATCTTTCAATCCATGAATATAGGCTGTTTTACCATTTGTTTAGGTTTTCATTAATTTCTCTTAATAAAAAAGAGAAATTTCTCTTAATAAATAAATAAATAAACAAAGAAATAAGGAAGAGAATTTCTGGCTCGGTGCCTGTGGCTCAGCGGGCTAAGGCGCCAGTCACGTACAACTGAGTTGGCAGGTTCGACTCCAGCCCGGGCCCGCCAAACAACAATGATGGCTGCAACCAAAAAATAGCCGGATGTTGTGGCGTGCACCAGTCGTCCCAGCTACTTGGGAGGCAGACGCAGGAGACTTTCTTGAGCCCAGGAATTGGAGGTTGCTGTGAGCTGTGATGCCATAGCACTCTATTCAGGGTGACAGCTTGAGGCTCCGTCTAAAAAAAAAAAAAAAGAGAATTTCTCTTAATTAATTTTGTAGTTTTAGATTGTAAGTTTTGTACTTCTCTTATTAAATTTACAAGTATATTACTCTTCATATTATTGTAAATGGAATTTTATTTCATTTTTGATTATTTATTACTACTGTATAGAAATATAGTTTGTTTGTTTGTTTTGAGACAGAATTTCACTCTTTTGCCTAGGCTAGTATGCCGTGGCATCAGTCCAGGTCACAGCAACCTCAAACTCCTGGGTTCAAGTGAACCTCCTGCCTCATCCTCCCACCTCAGCCTCCCGAGTAGCTGGTACTACAGGCACCTGCCACAATGTCTAGTTAATGTTTTTGTTTTCAGTAGGGGGAGGGTTCACTGTTGCTCAGGCTGGTCTTGAACTCCTGAGCTCCTCCCACTGTGTCCTCCTAGAATGCTAGGATTACAGACATAAGCCAATGTGCTTGGCTGAAAGATAGCAGTTGATTTTTAAATATTGATCTTGTGTACCGCAACTTTGGTGAACTCATTTTTAAAATTTTAGTTCTATAACTTTTTAATCATATTCCTTAAGATTTTACTTATACAAGATCATGTCATCTGTAAATAGGTACTTTCACTTCTTCTTATCCAACATGGATGCACTTTATTTCTTTTTCTTATATAAACTTCCTTGGGTAGAATCTTCAGGGTAATGTAGAATAGGAGTGGCTGGAGTGAGCTTTTTTTTTTTTTTTAGAGTGAGCTTCTTCATCTTACTTCTGATCTCAGGTGGAAGGCAGTCATTCCCCATTAAATATGATGTTAGTTCTGGGTTTTTCCTAGATACACTTTATCAGACTAAAGAAGTTCTCTTTTATTCCTAGTTCGATGAATTTTTTTTTAACCAATGAATGAGTGTTGGATTTTGTAAAATGATTTTTCTCTATCTCTTGAGATCTTGTGTTTTTATTCCCTTCATTTTTTTTTTGATATAGTGTTTTACAACCTTGCGTTGTGTTGATAAATCCCATTTGGTCCTGGTGCATAATCTTTTTTATATGTTGCTGGATTGGGTTTGCTAGTGTTTTGTTCAGGATTTGTGCATCTATTCAAAGAGGATATTGGTGTGTAGTTTTCTTGCAATGTCTTTGCCTGACTTTGATGTGAGGGTAATAGTAGGCTCATAGAATGAGTCGATAAGTGTTTTTTCCTCTTGTATTTTTTGAAAAAGCTTGTGAAAGTTTGGTATAATTCACCAGAGAACCTACCTGGGCCTGAGTTTTGCTTTGTGGTAAAGTTTAAAACTTTATTTAATTATTTTCCTTTTATAGCCCAGTTCAGATTTCCTATTTCTCTTTGTGTTAATTTCAATAGTTTGTATTTTTCTAGAAACTTCATTATGTCTATTTCCAAGTTTGTTGGCATATAGCTTTTCATAGTATTACTTTATGATCCAATTTATCATTAAATGATGGTACTAATGTCCCTTTTTTCCTTCCTGATTTTAGTAACGGAGTCGTTTCTGTTTTTATTTTTTTCAATCCAGGTTAAATTTTAAGTTTTGTCAATTTTGTTGTTCTTCCCAACAATTTCTGTTGTCATTGATTTTATCCATTCTTTTTCAACTCTCAGTTCCCACTATAATCTCTAATTTTTCTTTTCTTCTGATTACTTTAAGTTTTGTGTATTTTTCCTAAGTGTTTTCATAAGTTTTTGCATGTTTTATTTTATTTTCATTTATTTCAAATGATTTTCTAATTTCCCTTTTGATTTTCTGACCCATTGGTTATTTTGAAATGTGATGTTTAGGCTCCTTGCCTGTAGCTCCGTGGGTGTATGGGCGCCAGCCACATACACCGAGGCTGGTGAGTTTGAGCCTGGCGGGCCTGCTAAACAATGACAACTGCAACCAAAAATAGCCAGGCCTTGTGGCGGGTGCCTATGTTCCCAGCTACTTGGGAGGCTGAGGCAAGAGAATGGCTTAAGCCCAAGAGTTTGAGGTTACTGTGAGCCGTGATGCCACAGGACTCTACTGAAGGCAACAGCTTGAGACTCTGTCTCAAAAAAAAAAAAAAAAGAAATGTGATGTTTAATTTCCACATATTTGTGAATTGCCCAAATTTTCTTCTATAGATGATTTATAATTTCATTACATTGTAGTTGAAGAATATACATCGATTGATTCATCCTTTTTAAATACATTGAGACATGTTTCATGGCCTAACATAAGGTCTATCCTGCAGAATGTTCTGTGTGTATTTGAGAAAACTGTATTCTATTGGTGGTAGAGCACTGTATAGATGTTTGCTAAGACATTTTGGGGGGGCTGTTGCACTTCTCTTTCATTTTTTTTTTTTTTTGAGACAGAGCCTCAAGCTGTCACCCTGGATAGAGTGCTGTAGCATCACAGCTCACAGCAACCTCCAATTCTTGGGCTCAAGCGAGTCTCTTGCCTCCGGCTTCCAAGTAGCTGGGACTACAGGCGCCCGCCACAACGCCCGGCCATTTTCTTTTTGGTTGCAGCCGTTATTGTTGTTTGGTGGCCCGGGCTGGATTCGAACCCGCCAGCTCAGGTGTACGTGGCTGGCGCCTTAGCCCGTTGAGCCACAGGCACCGAGCCACTTCTCTTTCATTGTTGATCAAAAAGATCAACATATATGCAATTAAATTTTTCCATCCATTGGGATATGGAAGTCTCCAATTATTGTTATTATTATTATTGAATTTTCTTTTCTTTTCTTTATTTTATTTATTTATTTATTTATTTATTTGCAGCTTTTGGCCAGGGCTGGGTTTGAACCCGCCACCTCCAGCATATGGGACCAGCGCCATACTCCTTTGAGTCACAGGCACTGCCCCTATTATTATTGAATTTTCTATTTCTTCCTTTAATTCTGTCAGTTTTGGGGATCTGTTGTTACCTGTATTTATATTAATAATTGTTATGTTCTCTTGATAAATTGTTCATTTTATCATTGTAAAAATTCCCCTCTTTAGGCTCGGTGCCTGTGGTTCAACGGGCTAAGGCGCCAGCCACGTACACCTGAGCTGGCAGGTTCGAATCCAGCCTGGGCCCGCCAAACAACAATGACGGCTGCAACCAAAAATTGGCCGGGTGTTGTGGCGGGCGCCTGTAGTCCCAGCTGCTTGGGAGGCGGAGGCAGGAGACTAGCTTGAGCCCAGGAATTGGAGGTTGCTGTAAGCTGTGAAGTCACGACACTCTATCCAGGGTGATAGCTTGAGGCTCTGTCTCAAAAAAAAAAAAAAAATTCCCCTCTTTATCTCTATTTTTATTAAAATCTATTTTCTTTAATATTATCTTACCTATTCCATAATTTTTATGGTTCTTATTTTCGTGTCATTTTTCTTCCTTTTTACTCAAATTATATTTCTATCTTTGGATATGTCTCCTGTAGAGAACGTGTAGTTGGATCTTTTTTTTTTTTAATTCATTCTGGCAGTCTGTGCCTTTTGATTGGATTGTTTCCCCCATCACCATTCACACTTACCATTATTACTGATACAGCTTGGTCCATTTTACTTTTGTTTCTATGTAGCATGGGTCTTTTATTGCTCTCTTCCTCCTTTACGGCTTTCTCTCGTATTAAGTGAATTTCTGCTAGTGTAACATTTTAATTCCTTCAGTTATTTTCTACTGCGTTTCGTTATTTTTTCAGCATATGGTCTGGGGCTTAACTGTACATATTAATTTATCAGAATCTACTTCATAACTATAGCTATTTAATTACAGGTAGATCTAGGAATGTTTCTCTGAGATAGCTCTGTTTGTTCTTTCTCTTGTTGGTGCTGTTATTGTTTTAAATTTTACATCTGTATGTGTTACAAACCCAGCAGTACATTATTGTAATAATTACTTGATGACATTTTATGTATTTTAAAGAAGATGAGAGGAGTGAGAGAACAAGTATATTTATTGAATTTATTATAAACTGTTTCATGGACCGTTCCTGGTTCTCTTCATTTGTTTCTGTGGATTTGAGTTACCATTTTGCGTTTCTTTATTTCCTTACTCCAGTACAGCCTTGCTCCCACCCGCCTCTTTTCGTTTGGTATTATTGAATATATTAAATGTCTACATTTTATGGGTCCAACAATGCAATTATGTGCACATTATTTTATCATTGCTTTTTAAAGTTTATTAAGAGAAAAAAGGTAAGGAACATGCATATTCACTTTTACTGTTACATAATTATTTTTATATGTGCTTTTTCCCCCCTTCAATGTGGACTTGAATTACCACCTACCTGGTTCTTACTTGCTTTTAGCTTGAGGACTTTTCTTTGTCAATTTCTTGTAGTGCGAAACTGCTAGCCTGGGGGTCTCTCAGTTTTTATTTGTCTGTGGATGTCTTTATATCATTTTGAAGGACACTTTTGCTGGAGATATCCAATTCTCAGTTAATAGTTTATTCTTTAAGCATTTGGAATGTTATTTCACTGCCTTCATCCTCCATGGTGTCTGATGAGAAGTTAGCTGTTATTGTTTTCATGTTGTTGAGGTTCCTGTGTGTGTGATGAGTTATTTTGCTCTTGCTGTTTTGTAGATTTTCTATTAGTCTTTTTCTTTTAACATTTTTAGTATAACACATCTGGGTTAGTATCTCGTCTTCATTTATCCTACTTGGAGTTTCTTGAACTACTTGGATATGTAGATTAATTTTTTTTTAAATCAAGGTTTTAATTAATATTTAATAATATGATAAAATGTCCTTGACATATAATATTAATGAAAAAAGGAGGATACAAAAGTGAAAAATCATCTTTTTTGTTAAATAGATTGATTTTGATAATGCCAGAGTCACGGTTAATACATGTTTTCTTTAGTTTTGAGAAGATTCTAGCCATTAAAAATTTTCTTTTGTTTTCGCTCTTTCCTCCTTCTGGTACTCTTTTTTTTTTTTTTTGTAGAGACAGAGTCTCACTTTATCACTCTCGGTAGAGTGCTGTGGCATGACACAGCTCACAGCAACCTCCAACTCCTGGGCTTAGGCGATTCTCTTGCCTCAGCCTCCCGAGTAGCTGGGACTACAGGCGCCCGCCACAACGCCCGGCTATTTTGTTTTTCAGTTTGGCCGGGGCTGGGTTTGAACCCGCCACCCTCGGTGTATGGGGCCGGTGCCCTACTATATGAGCCACGGGCACTGCCCTCCTTCTGGTACTCTTTCATTAGGTGTATGTTGGTGGTGTTTTATCTCACATATCTCTGAGATTATGTTCATTTTCCTACATTCTTTGTTTTTCAGGATGCATATAATGTCTATTGAAGTATTTTCAAGTTTGCTGGTCATTTATTCTGATAGTTGAAGTCCTCTTCTGAAGCTTTATGGTAAATTTTTCATTTCAGTTATCGTTCTTTTCAAATTCAGAGTTTTCATTGGTTTAAGTTTTGCATTTCTGTATTATTTTGATAGTCTGTTTTTGATGACATATTATCATTATACATTCCTTTACTTCTTTGACTATGGTTTCCATTAGTTTTGAATTTATTTTATAATGGCTGCTTTGAATTCCTCTAAGTCTAACATCTGGGCCCTCCCGTAGGTAGTTGCTGTTGCCTGCTTTCTTCTGTGTGTATGGGTTACACTTTTCTCTGTCTTTTCACGATTTATAATTTTTTTGCTGGAAACTGGACATTTTAGGCAATATATTGTAGCAAATCTAGGTACTGATTCCCTTCCATCTTCCCTGGGATGTGTATTTGTTTCTATTTGCTTATTTATTTGGTGACTTGGCTGAATATTGTACTAAAACCTATTTCTCCCCATTATGAAGCCTCTGATGTCAGAAGGCTCAGTCTTGGGCATATGCACAGTCATGCTGGGATAACAGTAATTTTAGCATTTTAGCTCTCTCTGGGTCTTTTCTTGATATTTCTGTTAAACTGTATGCCAATGCTGTTATTACATTCAACTGTTAGGCTCCACTAATTGCGATTTGATTGCTCTATTGTTTTTGACAATGTCTTGAGGCATCAGTTGCTCCACACTCTGATCCAATTAAGTCCCCGCCCTTTTGCTGGTGTAGTTTTTGAGGCCAGTCCTTGAGATTTGTTCTGATTTTAGGAGGGCTTTTCTTTGCTGGATCTTTTCCTGGTTATCTCATGTTAGTTCACCTACAATTTAGCTTGCTGTTCTTATGCAACATCTTAAATGCTCACCACCAAAATTTCCATTTTTTTATTAGAGTGCTGTTAGGTTTGAACTTCCTTTATGTTATTATAAAAAGTCAGGTCCTTTGGGGAGAGCTTTGGAACACTCTAATTTTACAGCCTGGCTTTCTCTCAGTGTACAATCTGCGAGCCATTGCTGTGGTGTTGAAGGCAAGGACAGGTGTCTACTTCTTTTAGAGTTACATTCCTTCTTTTTCAACAAGGCATTCATGGAGTTAGGATCCTCTGTTCGCCCTAGTTTGATCCTCTGGATATAGAACCCTTTTAGTAGTAGTGAGAAGAAATGATGGTTATGGGGCCCAGTGTTCTTTCTCTGTTATGCCTGGAGTAGAGTCTACCCTGTGACTGGGGACATTATTGAGGAAGGGAGTCCCCTGACTTCTTGGCTGCAGTTGCCTGGAAGATAGCCTCTGCAACAAAGAGCTGTGATGGATGAGAAATTCTGGTAGCCTTGCTCTCCCGGGTAGATGCCATAGCTCTCAACTGGGGATTGTGGGAACCTCCTGTTCTTATCCACACCCACCTATACTGGCTCTGCTGGGTGAAGGTAAGGGAGCAGATCATGGCTCGGATGCCATGGACTGACCCTCTTACCAAAGGTCAGTAGATTCTCTTGAATAAATCTTTCCTCATTTGTTATATGCTTTGAGGATTTTTCCAGAAACATTCAATGGCCATTTTATTTTATAATTTTCACTAGTATGGTTGTTTCACTGTAGATCAGATCTGCAGAACTCCTCATGCTGCCATTCTGGAAATGGATCTGTTGTAACTGGTGGTTGCAGCATTGTCATGATGACTACTTTAACAATCTTCTCATTAATACCAATATCTGAGTCATCTTGATGCCGGCATTAGTTGATTATTATTATTTTTTTTTATTGAAGTTACAATTTCTTGGTTTTAGGTGTGATGGGTGAATTTTTTTTATTGAATTCAGGACATATTATACATTATGCTTGGGGACTGTGGGGCCTATTTAAATCTTTTCTTTTAGCAAGCAGTCTCCCTGCTTAGGTTGAACATGTAGGTCTTGGCCTACTTTTTTTGGCTGTAGTTCCATTGGGAGTTAAATTTTTTGAGCCTTTGTGGTGTTGTTTTGGCTTGCTCTGTTTATCTAGTATTATTGGACTCTCACTGGTCTCTGTTGGTACTGCCTGAGGAAGCAAAGGGCTTTCCCCAAGCCAGGTCCTTGGGTGTCTTTTGGCCTGGAAGGAGGAAGGGGGTGCATTGGGATTTCCCCTACCAATACCACCTCAGCCTGGTGTCTGTGGGTTGGGGAGGACAATCTTGGGTCCATGGGGACTAAAAGGCTTCTTAGACCTGGTTGCTTGCTGCAGCTGTCCCTTTTCGTGGCTCTGTCAGGCTGTCACAGTGTCTCTGGGCAAGGTAGGAGAGTCTTAGGCCTGTGGGGACAAAAAGACTTCCAAGAATGGCTACTTAACACAACTGGGTCTCTTTTTTTCAGTTCTATATACCTACTCTGATGTCTCTGGGAGGCGGAAGAGAGTCTCAGGCCCATTGCCACAAAGAAGTATCTTGTATCCAGCTGTTTACTATGACTGGATGCCTTTTTCCAGTTGTGTCTGCCTGCCCTGATATATCTGGGGGAAGAGAAATCTTGGGCCAGTCTCCTGGTTGTGATTTGGCCCCTTTTCCCAGTTCTTCCTATCTTTTGTTGCGTGTCTCCAGGTGGGGGAGAACAGTCTCAGCCCTGCAGGAACAAAGAGGCTGCTCATACTGGGTCACCTCCTGCCGTAGCTGGGTTTCTCTTTTTATTTCCACCCATTTACTTTGCCTGAAAAGGGAAGTCACAGGCTCATTGGGAAACGAGAGTGCATCTCCTAGATGCTTATTTTTGGTGAGGCTCCCAATTTATTCCCCTTGGAGATGGTGTCGTGTTCTCCTAATGGCAGGGATTCCCATTTGATCTGGGGAAGGAATGATCCTACCTTGGGTGTTTATTCTAGATTTGGAGGTGGAAAAAAATGATGCCCAATTGGCTTTTCTCTGTTGGATGGGAAGATGTGAGACACCTTGCTGTTGTGCTGTTTTTCATGTCCTTGCTCTGTTTTTACCTCTTTCCATATTTATCCTTGGGTTGTCTTTTGAGCCAGGGTTTATCATTGCACTTATTGGGGAAGAACAGGGATAAACTTGTCTATATTCATATACACATTTTTGTGTGGACATAAGTTTGAATTTCCCTGGAATTAATGCCCAACAGTGTAATTACTGAGTCATATAGTAATTGCATGTTTTGTTTTATGAGAAATGGCTAATCTGTTCTCCAAGTGGCTATGCCTTTTAGAGCTTAGTATTTTACTCTCAGCATTAGCTGTGCACCACAAATTTGGACATGTTTTATTTTGATTTAGTTGAATGTAGTTTATAATTTCTCTTAAGACTTCCTTTTTAAGGCCTAAAGGAGGAGACGGGGAAAGACCTGGAGAGG
>CAUYRH010162392.1:0-15856 GCA_963574655.1 Perodicticus potto | reverse complement strand
CCCAATTTCCCAATTCATGAAGTCAAACTTGAAGTTTAAATATTATATTTCACTTAAAATAAATATATATAGTTTATCATTACCTTGGCGATTTCTCAAAAGGAAGAGAAAAAAGCAGTTCTTCATGGAAATCTCTTCTGTGTCAATGTCAGTGATCACAAAAACTTCTGGCTTCTACTCACAGATCTGTATTTCCAAATAGCTTTTACTGCCTTGATGTCAACGCCCTGCAAGTGTTTAGACAATGAAAAATTTTCTTCCCAACCTAGAAATTTGAAATGAATTTGACTAGGTATTGAGTACTTCTATGTCCCAGGGTATGATGAATTAATCAATGCTAAATTTATAAAGTCCTTCATCCAAAAAGTGAAATAAAACAAATGACAAATCATCTCCTCAGGCCTTTATTTCTACCATTTCAAGGAACTCGAGAGTCACTGTATCAATCATGTAACCAAACATGACTATTGCTCCCCTGCTTTATCTAAGGGATCTCCCTATGCACACCATTGCATACCAATGTGGTGATGCAGAAATTTTAATTTCCAGTGAACTGAGGGATACTTCACTCAGTGCATACATAAAGTTTCTCTCCTGTGTGAATTATCTGATGCATCCTGAGTCCTGATTTTCTTGTGAAAGCTTTCCCACATTTACTGCATTCATAATGTTTCTCTCAAGTATGAGTTTTCTGATGTATACTGAGGTCTGAATTCTGGAAGAAGCCTTTTCCACATTCACTGCATTCATAAGGTTTCTCTCCTGTATGAATTCTCAGATGTCTAAAGAGATTTGATCTCTGGAAAAAGGCTTTTCCGCATTCACTGCATTTGTAGGGTTTCTGTCCAATATGAATTTTCTGATGTGTGATAAGGTTTGACTTGAGGGTAAAGGCTTTCCCACATTGAGTACATAAATGAGGTTTTTCTCTTATATAAACACTCTGATGTACACCAATTCGTGCCTTCCGAGAGAAGATTTTGTCACTTTGGTCACATTCGTGAGACTTTTCTTCAGCGTGAAGTCTCTGATGTTCAAAGAGATGTGACTTCTGATTGAAGCCCTTTACACACTCAGTACACACATAAAGTTCCTCCCCAGTATGAATTTTCTGATGGTGGATGAGAACTTGTTGGTGGCCAAGGTGATTTTCACATTGATTATATTCACAGGAATTCACTCCTATCTTAGTACTCTCATTCTTAGTAGAGGAAGAGCTACGGGCCAAATTGTTACCATTTCCAAAAATCTTACCAAGGCTCTTTGTTGCCTTGTTTCTGTTACGATTATGTAATTTTAACATATGCTTCAAACTCTTTCCAGTGTTTCACAGTTACAGCGTCTTTTAATTGAAGCAATAAGCTCACATGAATTGTTTTTTCAATGTTTTTACATTCATAGCCCCTATCCTTAATCAATACTTGCATTATGACTTAAAGGGTTATTCTGGTTTTCCTGATATCTCTCTAGCTGTTCATTATCCTGCCACAGTTCTTCTATAATGGGACACAATAAATCTTCTCCTACGGGTTGGTCAAATCTCTCACAGTGGAACAGAATTTCTCTAGAAATTCCCTGTTGTTGAATTTTCCCAATAGACTCACCTGAACCGCTCTGGTGTGGGGCTTCCCCATCTAAGGTCCACGGCCCCTCCCCTTGCTCCAACTGGAGGATGGCCTCTGGCTTGGGAAGTCAGTACCCCACTGAAAGCAAGTGGCTATAGTTCTCCAGTGTCACCTCCCAGTGCAAGCGTCTCTGAGCAGGGCGCAAGTGCTGCCACTCCTCCCTGTCGAAGTCCACAGTCACATCCTCAAATGACACTGGTACTTGTAACAACACAATCCTCACATAAGCTGCCATGTCCCTCTGCAGTCAGGGCTGGAGATCACAAGGGAGAGTCCCCATTAGCTGCCGTGTCCGCAGTGGGCCTCAGGTCTCAAACCCTCTTGCTGACAGCTCCACATGGTCCAGGAGCTTGAAGCTGGGATTCAACCAGAGCTGCCGGGGTGAAGTCAGAAGGAAGATCTTGTAGTTCTCACTAAGCGGTCTGCTGCCTGGACTCTGTAAAGGCTCCAAGAAACCCTACTGAGCACCACCACTGAGTACGAAATCGCTGTCATAACGCTCCTATAATTACTTGTGTATTTAACTGGTCTGGTCCTAAATCCATCTTAGGTTAAACTCCCAGAGCCTTAAGTCCTGCAACCGCTTCTTGGGACCCGGGTGCGTCTGCACTAGATGTGCACATGCTCAGTGTCAGCAGGAAGCACCGCTCACCCATGATGGTTCCTGGGGCGCTTACACCGTGTCGGTGCGCGCGTGTGCTTGTGTGTCCAAAAGATTTCTTATTGCCTGTTTCATAATCTATCATTATCATTTTATGAGTTCTAATTTCTTTATTTTAATCTCTGGAAAATTTTTTGTTGGCATTTTTTTCTCAAAAACATTTTTTTTTTATTTTGAAGTATTTCAAACATTCAGAAAAGTTCCAAGAACTGTATAATGAAAACCCATGTACCCTTTACTGACATTCATTAATTTTTAATATTTTTCCACTTTTGCTTTATCTGTTGTCTATATCTATATGTAGGATCTATCTATCTACGAGCTCTTTGGCAGTTGTAGTTGCAAATGATATGATACTTCACCCCTAAATACTTCAAGATATGTCTCCTGAAAACAAAGGGCATATACCTACATAATCACATTCAGGAAATTTAACACTTGATATAAATAACAGTGTCATCAAAATTACATCCATAATCAAATTTCCCCCGTCATTCCAATAATATCCTTTATAAATATTTTTAATCCAGAATCTAATCAAGAATCAAACAGCATGTCATTTTCATACCCCTTTTAGCCTCCTTTCATCTTGATGCAGGACAAGGCAGCCCTACAACCTCCACCTTGGCCCTGGCGGTGCTGATGCTGTGGCGGATGGAGGAACCAGCTTGCGGAAGCGCCGGAAGCCTGTGTGGAAAAACACTGGAGCCTTGCTGTCTCCTCCTCGTGCACATCTGACTGGTCAATATCATGTCAGTTTCCAGGGCCTCGGTCTTCCTTAGACAGCTGGCTGTAACTAATAAACACCCACCCTCTAAGAAGTTCTAGCAAAACAACTCTAGACAGCTGGCTGTAACTGAGGAAGACCCACAAAAGTTCTGGCAAAACAACTCCCTGAGACTATACAAACCCCTGAGCAAAGCGCTCAGGGGCAGACCTCGACTGGACCTCAGAGAGGGAGCGGGAGAGTTTGCTCCCCTCCTGGGTCCTCTTTGCCTGGAGGTTTGGTTTTTCCTCTACTTGTAATTCTTCTTTCCTGCAAATAAATCCTGACTTACCACTACGCTTGTGGTCCGTCAATTCCTTCTTCGAATCGGAGACCTAGAACCTGAAATTCTGGTGTCAATCTAGAACAGTGATTTTTTCAACTTGTGTGCTATGAGAAGATCGTTAAGTGTGCCATGAAATTTTTAAAGATTATTAATTAAATTATTTTTGAAAGACGTTCAAAGCACAGTAAGTACATTCCTTTTTTACTCTTTTTTTGATGAACATAATTTAAATGTGCTGCGGAATTTTTGTTTTTTGAGACAGAGTCTTATTCTGTCACCTTGGGTAGAATCCTGTAATTATAGCTCATGGCAACCTCAAACTCTTGGGCTTGAGCAATCCTCTTGCCTCAGCCTGCTAAATAGCTGGGACTACAGGCACCGCCACAACGCCCTGCTAGTTTTTCTAGTTTTTCTAGTTTTAGTAGAGACAGGGGTCTCACTCTTGCTCAGGATGGTCTTAAACTCCTGAGCTCAAGCGATCCACCTGCCTTGGCCTCCCAGAGTGCTAGGATTACAGGTGGGAACCACCATGCCAGGCCCTTGTGCCTGGAAGTTTAATGATAGGTTCAAGGTGCCATGAGATAAAAAAAGGTTGAAAAACTGATCTAGAATAATTTTTAAGTCCCCGCTTTTTTTTTGGCTTTCATAATATTATCATTTTGAACAGTGCAGGTCAGTTGTCTGACTGCAGGACTACAACAGAAGTGATGTGTTTTTCTTAGGGCAGCACATTAGAAGGCATATGATGTCAGCTTGTTCCATTATTGTTCATGTGAGGTTTTTTTTGTTTTTGTTTTTGAGACAGAGCCTCAAGCTGTCACCCTGGATAGAGTGCTGTGGCATCACAGCTCACAGCAACCTCCAATTCCTGGGCTCAAGCGAGTCTCCTCTCTCCACCTTCCAAGTAGCTGGGACTACAGGTGCCCGCCACAATGCCTGGCCATTTTTTGGTTGCAGCCGTCATTGTTGTTTGGCGGGCCCAGGCTGGATTCGAACCTGCCAGCTCAGGTATACGTGGCTGGCGCCTTAGCCCATTGAGCCACAGGCGCCGGGCCTCATGTGAGTTTTGATTACTGAGTTCAGGTGGTTTCCACCAGATTTCTCCATTGTAAGGGTTCCTTTTCCCCAGATAATTAATAAATGTCCTATAAAGTGATATTTTAAGACTGTGTGAATATCCTATTTCTCAATGCGTTTCATTTGATAGTTTTAGCATTCATGGATGATTTTTTGCCTGAATCAGTTATTACTATGGAAGTTATGAAATGATTATTTTCTATTTTTGTCATTTCTTTTACATTTATTAGTTGGAATTCTCCTATAAAGATTTTTTTCTTTTCCCACTTCTTTTGAACTTTTGTTTTTTAGTATCAGTATGGACTCATGGCTTCTTTATTATTATTAAATTTGTTGCAATCTATTCCTGTCTTTATTCATTTTGATGCTCAAATTGTTCCAAATTTGGTTAGTGAAGCCCCCTTTTAGCAAGTACCTCTATCTTTTTTACACGAGTCTATCGAGTTTGGGGCATTTCTTTCTCACATTACCAGGTATTCCAGGCTCACTTTGTTCTTTCTTTCTCTGGACATGGAATCAGTCACTTCTCTAAGGACATCTAGTTTCCTTTAGTGTAGTAGTGAGGTAGTTATGGAGATGTGCCATCCAGATCGCCCTTCAAGAAAGTACTTGCTATGGGGAGTGTGATCAGTGGACAGCCTCCACCTTTCAGCTCCTGGGTCTGTTTCTGCTGCAAAACCCCTTCACCTAAGTGCATGCCCTTCCTGGGGCTGACCACATCCAGAGACTTTTCAGCCTTATGTGGGACACTCTGTTGAGGCAAAATACTAGCCCCCAGCTCCTGCTGGTTTGATTGAGGCATGCAGCACAATTCATCTCCTTTCTCTTAGTCCTGCTTCTTTCGCCATTCTTACACATTTTTTGATGTCTTGTACTTCAACCTCCATCATAGCATCTGTTTCCAAAGAATCCAACCTGAGTCATGTGACATTTAGAACACAGTAGTCCCCCCTTATCCTTGCAGGATACATTCCAAGACCTGCAGTGGATGTGTGAAACCACAGATAGTGTCAAAGCCTCCACACACTATGTCAGCCTATCTGATAACCAAGATAGGCAGGTAGCATCTACAGTGTGGAAACACCAGACAAAGGGATGATCCATATCCTAGAGGGACAGAGCAGGACTGTGAAAAATGTCATCATGCTACTCAGAATGACCCTTGATTTAAAACTTGCTTATTTCACTGGAATTTTCCATGTAATATTTTTGGACCAAGGTTGACCTTGGATAAGTGAAACCACAGAAAGTGAAAGCTCAGATAAGGGAAGACTACTGTACAAGAACTAGATGCTGTTTACTTATTGCTACTGGGATGTCATTGCTTCCAGGCCCTTTTAGTAGACAGATACACATTTTCAAATCAGGAGTTTATACTAATAGATACATTACAATTCAACATCACGTGGTTCTTCCACTCCTTCTCCCATAATTTTTATTTCTCTTTTCCCACAATGAGAATTCTGATTCCGAATGTATTTACATATTTTTGATGTATTTACTCATTTGCTCAATCCAATTAGACACACAAAATAGCTTCAGAATTACTAAAGCAATGCCATTATCAACAAGAAACCACTAAGGAATGTTCAAGGTTGCTTTGCCATTATTTTTATCTACATAATACATTCCACTGACTACACAATAAGAGTACTATATCAAAAGTTATTGGAATGATTCTTTTTATTCTACGGCATAGTTATTTTCAGTGTGATATGCAGCTGGGTTAATTTACTTGTTCATATTGAATTTTAGTTTTTTCCTTATATTAATTATTATTTTTAATTTATAAAATAGTAATGTAATTTAAAGATAAAATATACAAAAAAACTCAGAGAAGTCTTATTGCTCTCTCTCATATCCCATTCACACCTACTCCCTTTAGGTAATCAATTTTCTTAAATTCTTGTTTATCCTTCTCGCAAAAGATTTTTTGCAGATATTAGCAGATACATATATATATTTCCCTTTCTTTCTTACACAAAAGGTAGCATATTATATATAGTATCATGCATCTTGCAAACACAAAATTTAAATTTAACTTTGGAGGGGCTGGTCAGGTTGGCTCACGCCTGTAATCCTAGCACTCTGGGAGGCTGAGGTGAGTGGATCGCTTGAACTGGGGAGTTCGAGACAAGCCTGAGCCAGAGTGAGATCCCATCTGTAAAAAAAATAGTCCAGCATTGTGGTGGGTACCTATAGTCCCAGCTACTTGGGAGGCTGAGGCAAGAGGATCACTTGAACCCAAGAATTTGAGGTTGCTGTGAGCTATGATTCCATGGCATTCTATCAAAGGCAACAAAGTGAAACTCTGTCTCAAAAATAAATAAATAAATAAAATTTGGAGATTTTAAGATCTCACTCTGTTGCCCAGGCCAGAGAGCAGTGGCACGATCATAGCACACTGTTACCTTAAACTTCTGGGCTCAAGTGATCGCCCACCTTGGCCTCCCAAAGCACTGGAGTTACAGGAATGAGCCTCTGTGCCTAGCCTAAAATTTGAAAATTTTAAACAGGCTTGCTAGAAGTTCATTTTTAGATCATTCTGTTATTTTCATTTCCTCAGATATTGGGTCCGTTGAGCACTTTTTATGGTACCCAACTTCCCCATACATTTTATAGTTTTGTTTAGGAACTAATTTTCTGTGGGGATTTTCTTCTGCATGCCCACTCTTTGTAGATGGTTTCTCAGTTGCCCCAGTCCTGCCCTTTCAAGTTATCAAAAGCTCAGATCAAAAATTATTCCTATATGGGGAGGCTCCTGTGGCTCAAAGGAGTAGGGCGCCGGCCCCATATGCCAGAGGTGGCGGGTTCAAACCCAGCCCTGGCCAAAAACTGCAAAAAAAAAAAAATTATTCCTATACATGTAGACGTTCTAGCACCCATACTCATGTGGCTCAAACCAGGCACAGGTCTCATGGTAGCTAAGTTTTTTGCCTTAGCTGCTGCCACAGGCAAGTAGGAGATTCTGACCCGATTCTGGTGGGTAGACAGACTAGGATGGAAGTATGGCTTCACACTGGCATCCTTCAAACTGGGCAAGTGTGGCCCTGTTTCCCCATGGATTTGAAGCCCTAGTCCCAAGTGCTCCTGGCTTATTACTGTAATTTCTGTTTCTGTTCTGGCCTGTGACAATTTCCTTTCACTTTTGATAGTTATATAGTTTTGAACATATCTTAAAGATCTCATTCCTATGTGTTCAAAACATTGGGGGAGAATTATGCTTAAGCTCATTGTACCATTTGACACAAAACCATTAATTCATTTATTTAACAAGTATTTATTGAGACCTACTATGTGCCAGGCACTGACTGGTCCAGGTTCTTGGGATATCAAAATAAACTTCTAAAATTATCATAGCTAATCAATGCTCAAGCTTCTTTCTCTTTATGTTTTGTTTATTAAAAATGAGAGGCCCAGCGAGGTGGCTCATACCCGTAATCCTAGCACTCTGGGAGCTTGAGGAGGGTAGATCACCTGAGCTCAGGAGTTCAAGACTGGTCTGAGTAAGAGTGAGACCCCCTCTCTGAAAATAGCTGGGCATTGTGGCAGGCGCCGTAGTCCCAGCTACTTGGGAGGCTGAGGCAAGAGAATCACGGGAGCCCAAGAGTTTGAGGTTTCTGTTAGCTATGATGCCATGGCACTTTACTGAGGGTGACAAAGTGACAAAAAAAAAAATGTGCAATTGGCCTTCATGATACAATAAAACCTTTAAGATATAATAGAATTGCTAAGCTATCTTGAAGGGGTGTCTATCTCTCCTACTCTCCCCCCCAACCTATATCTGGATATGCATTCTCAAAAGAAAATAATCTTAAAAAAATAAAAGCTCACTCTAAAGAGAAAATTTTTCTTTTATTTCTCTACCCCTTCCCTTCAATTGTACTGATGATAGCCTCTGAGTCCTTAAATGCTCAAGTAGACCACATAAAGCTGCTTCTAGGAAAACAACCACAACAACCCTGCTACCTACTCAGTACTCTGTATTGCTGCCTAGGACCTCTTTCAGTGCACATAGGAGTCTTGGCTTTTTAATGGTAAATTATTTTAAAGAATTCACTTGTAAGGATGAATTGCAGCTTCCAGACAGCCCTCTTACTTAGGCTGTCACCCTCCTGGCATTTTTCCTCTGACGAATGTGTACTTAGGCTGCGCATGACATTTTTCCTGATTATTGTGTCTCACATCATTTTATCCTCCTCTGAAAATGCTCAAATTAGATGCATTTTCAGTCTCTGGTTCAAGGCTGAGACAAAAGGCCTCCTCTGCTCTTTGGTATTTCACAGGCTGATGTGCTGATTCTGCTGCAGCCTCCTCTATTAGTTCACTTGCTAAATATAGCAGTGAACATGGTGTCTGATAAAGGCAAGTTAATTAAACATTACTTTTCATCCATTAATATTTCAGTTGTTCACTGTTTAAACACAACAATATCATTATAGATAAAGCAATTCGAAGCAAAAGTACATGTATATATTCAGAACGTTTAAATATAATATTCAACCGTTTGTTCTTTTACTTGAGAACTGAAAGCCACTGATAAGTGTGAAACATTTTTTTTTTTTTCAAAATAAGGTCACACACACCGTAGGCTAATGTTCTCTTTGTAGAATTATGAGAGCTGAGGGAGACCAGAGAGACCCACTGAGGAACAGCCAGCTTAGGCTTTGGAGGTTTGTTCTACTTTGAGTTAAATCATGTTATAGTAACTCTTTTCTGCACCCAAATTGTCATGTTCAGACTTCTCCCTTATATGCTTATGGTGCAAATAGACACAGCTTTTCTCAGCCTGGGATTAAAGCATGCTTAGCGTTGGCTGAATATTAATAGTAGTTGAGTTGAATTCTGAAGAGTTAGATAATTTATGCTCTTCATTGATTAATGGTTTTGGCAAAATGGTACAAAAATGGAGGAAAATAAATTCTTGACTTGTTTTCTAGACTGGAATGATTTAGGAGTAAGAGTAATTCTTGGTCAAGTTTAGGCCTATATTTGGGAATCACATAGGAGATGCTTCTCCATAAGGCTTGTTAAGAAGACAGCCATGAAGTACAAGCCAGTCACTGAAATTACCATCACTTTTTCCCCAGAAAAAATAGCACACTATTAATTGCTGTGAGTGCAGTACAAATATAAAGTGCCTTAATTCTGTGCTTTTTAAAACAAGGCAGGAATAAAGAAATAAATAACCTAGCTAGCCTTTGTTGAAGTGCTTGGCAATGTTTTAAGTGTTTTGCTTGTATGATCTCATTTTATCTTGACAGTAACCTTGTGAGTGAGGTACTATAGTATCCTATTTTATAGATGAGGAAACAAAAGCTGCAAAGGGGTAAGCAGATTGCTAAATGTCAGTTATTAAAAGGGGTTACCAGTTTTCAAGCCCAGTTGCTCTGACTCCATGATGCTTGAATAAAGAAGACTTCTTTTCATACATGTGTTCTTGACCACTGCATCTAAGTCTTTCAGAGACACTGGATAATGATTTGCTATTGATTTAGGCAATTATTTGAGGGGAATTTTTGACCATAGATGGTGAGATTCCCTTCTCCCTGCTATGTTTTATACGTCAGTAAGTGGAAGGTTCGGAGGGTCTAAGATTGCAGCTCAATGGACATCTCAGTGGAATCCCTTTAGTTTTCACTCAAGCTAATATTTAGTAACCATCAGCTATGACTGGTTTCTCTAATTCTATGAGGAGATTTCTTCCTTAAATGGTGAACTGTTTTAAAGGTCTGATCAGATTCCAGAGACCAACACACACACATAGACTAACCATTAGTGCTCTGAGGACCAGACAATATGTTTGTTCACAGCCAAACACTGGAGTCCCACCCGGTCACTGATCCTCCTTTTAGAGGAGACTTGTTTCTATTGTGTTTACTCAAGAGGATGGATACTGATGACATTGATGACATCCAGTGACAACCTCTCCTTTCTAATTTGGTATGCTGACTAACAAGCTCACTCTCTTCTCCATAGAGGTAATACAAAGTTCTCATGATATCATAAAAGATATAAAGACTAAGGAACTTCTGGCACTTGCTTCCATCCCCATTGTTGTATCTTAGAGAAATTGTCTCTTGCAAATGGGGCATTGCTAAGCCCTGCCATTTCAGGTCATCCTAGTGACAGGCTGCTTCCAGAGGATTGTTCAGGGTCCCTGACTCAGTTACCAACTCGTCAACAAATTAAATACTATCATAACCAATTACTACTACATGCCTAGCTCTATGCAGTCTGCGGTGGAAGACTCAGATGAAAAACAGCTCTCACTATCTATAGATTCAACCAATCATGAATCCAGAATATGGGAAAAACTCACTAAAAATAATAATACAACAATAAAAATAATACAATTTTTAAAATACATTATAATAACTATTTGCATAACATTTATTTATTTATTTTGAGATGGAGTCTCACTTTGTCACCGTCCAAGTAGAGTACCATGGTGTCATAGCTCACAACAACCTCAAACACTTGGGCTCAAGAGATTCTCTTATCTTAGCCTCCCGAGTAGCTGAGATTAGAGGCACCCACCACAGCACTCAGCTATCTTTTAGAGAAAAGGTTCTCACACTTGATGAGAGCGATCTTGAATCTATGAGCTCAGGCAATCCACCCACCTTGGCCTCCCAGAGTGCTAGGATTACAGGCGTGAGCCACTGCCCCGCGCCCGGCTTATTTACATAATATTTGCATTGTGTCAGATACTATATTCTTATTTACATAACACTTACATTGTGTCAGATACTATAAGTAATCTAGAGATGATTTAACATATACCAGAGGATGTGCACAAGTTCTATGCAAATACTACGTTATCTTATATCAGGCACTGGAGCATCTGCAGAGTTTGCTATTTATGGGTAGGTGGCCCTGGAGCCCATTCCCAGAGTATACTGAGAGACAACTGTATGTGTCATAGTCAATATAATGGAAACCCCTCCAATGGATTCTGCAGCAGAATAAAATCTAAACCTAAAATTATCACTTGCAAGGCTCTGCATGTCTGTCCCTTGCCCTTGCCTCCCTCTCCCATCTCAATTCCTACAATCTTTCCCCCTTCCTTGCTCTAGCCACACTAGTCTGTCCTTTCATTGAACACACTAAGCTTGTTTCCACTTCAGAGTCTTTGTGCTTGCTTTTCTCTCTGCCTAGAACAATCTTCTCCCACACCTTCACACAGCTGGCTCCTTGTCATCAAGTCTTCTCCCATCACCCAATCTACGTTGCACCCAACTCTAGGTCACTATCACATTACTTTGCTTTTACACCTCAATAATGCCTATAACTATCAGAACTCATCTTGTTTGTTTATCTACCATCACTTTCTCCCACTAGCATGTAAGTAGTGCAAAGGATTTTTGTCCCTTTTGTTCACTGCACTATCCCAAGTGCCTAGAAAAGCACCTGGCATCTAGGAAGGCCTCAAATAATTAATTAATTAAAAGATGATTAATTAAATTACTTGTTACCCAAATGTATAAGTAAATCATAGGAGTTTAGAAGAAGAAGAGATGAATGAAAGAAGAATTTTAAGAGGAGGTCAGACCTAAACCAGGAGATAGTTAAAAACAATGATAATTCAGAACACATTTTATTGTTTTTAGATATTAGATGTGATCAATCTTTGATTAGCTGTGACCCCTTTAGATCCTCTGGCAGTTAATTGTGTTTTAAAAACCTGAACACATCAATGAGGGTACAATTCAAAGAAGAAAAATCTTTGAAAATTTAGAATAATTAGCCCTCCCCTGACCTTATCTGTTTTATAAATAATACTCTTGGCATTTCTTGGCATCAAGAAATTGATGACTAATTAGCTGTTAAGGAACGCTGGGCATTAATGATTTCTCCAAACCTCAGCCTCAAAACTCCAGGAGGGGATTGGGTTAGTTTAGGTGTCACAGACTCAAAGGCCTCCTGGGGCCAGCAGGTCAGGAAACTGAAAGAAATGAACCAGAGGAGAATCTTGACAAATTGAAGGGCACATGCCCCTAAAATGTGCCTTGCTGAAGTGTCAGCCTGAGATGGTCAGGTTTACCCAATTTTTTGAGAAAATGCAGAAATCCAGACTTTTATGTGAAACTGCCTGAGTTTTAAATGTTGGCAACTAAGTTAAATAGTTTTAAATACCATAGGGGCCAAATAAAACATGTCTACAGGCTGAACTTGGCTCACAGACCTCTGCCCTGGCTTTCTAAGGTTCTTTCCAACTTCGCAAATGGCTCCAGTCTATGAAATTTCTTTTTAAAAGTTGACACAAATTCTGGGTAAACATTCTAAAGCCCTGAGTAGCATAGAAACCTTTTTTTAAGATCTAAAGAAAATATTGTTTCAAGTAAAATAAATTAATATTCACTATATATTGAGTTCTGGCCAATATATTAGGTATTTTGATAAAATTGTTAATTATTTAATCAGGTATAAAGCAAGGACAGCTAACAATATAAAAAGAGGGGACTATGCTAGTTGTGCTGTCTTAAGGCCAAGATGGAGAAGAAATGAAGGGACTAATCTCTCTAGGTGAGGGTTTGGTATAAATTTATGCCTAAGTAAAAAGCAAAATTCATCCAAATATTAACAACGGAGTCCTGATCTTGGTACTTGAGAAAATTTTAATTTCATTAGATCCGATTTCCAGTTCATTAAAAAGAAAGGGGGAAAATAAAGCCAACACCTAAGAATTTTCCATACTTTTTAGAAAGAGAATTATAATTAAATACTCACTTACTCAAGGAGCATATTAAATACTCTATTAGTAGACATGTTTCTGGAAAACCAAAGTAAACAGTTTCACATTAACTTTTCTCAGATAGGATGGGGTGGGCTTGCAATTTTTGTGACTATTAAATCCTTTAGTGAAGTCAATTGTTTCCACATTAAAAAACATACTAATGGGATAATTTTTTAAAATATTTGCTGCTGTGAAAGCCATTGTAAAATTCTGGAATTCCTGAAAACAACAACCTAAAAAAAACATAATAACAACCTTTGGTTTTAATTAATTAACTAATTAATTATTTTTTATTTATTTATGAACCTTTGGTTTTAAACTTAGAGATTGATCACAGTGATTTTTTTATATCTTATTTAAAATGTTACCACAACAATCTAAAAATAAAATTAAGAAAATAGTTTCATTGACCATAGCATCAAAATGAATAAAATACTTAGGGATAAATTTAACAAAAGAAATGCAAAACTTGGACTCTGACAAGTACAAACATTGTGCAAAGAAATTAAAGAAGATCTAAGTAAATGGGATGGCAATACTCCCAAAACTGATCCAAAATTCAATACAATTCCTATCATAATTCTATCAGCCATTTCTGCGGAAATGGTAAAACCAATGCTTAAATTTATATGGAATTGCAAGTAGCCCTGAATAGCCAAAACAATTTTTAAAAAGAAAAATAAAGTTGAAAAACTCACACTTCCCAATATCAAAGCTTACCACAAAGCTACAGCAAGCAAAACAATGTACTAATGGCATAAGGATAGACATATGGATCAATGGAACAGAATTGAGAATCATATATCTATTATCTATATGAATGAACTCATATATCTATGATCAATTGATTTTCAACATGGATGCCAAGTCCATTGAACAAGAAAAGAATAGTCTCTTCAACAAATGGTGCTTGGATAATTGAATATGCACACAAAAGAGGATGAAGTTGGACCCCTGCCTCCCACCACCTAAAAAAATTAACTTAAAATGGATCAAAAACTTAAGTGTAAAAGCTGAAGTATAAAACTCTTAGAACAAAATAAAGAAGTGAATCTTGGTGACCTTGGATTAGACAAAACTTTTGTAGATATAACATCAAAGGCACAAATGACAATAGGAAAAAATAGATAAACTGGTTTTCATCAAAACTAACAAATTCTGTACCTCAAAGGACATCATCAGGAAAGTTAAAATGAACAACAAAATGTGAGAAAATATCTGCAAATCACATATCTGGGAATGTGTTTGTGAAAAAAGAACACTTACAACTCAATGATAAAAGGCAAATAACCCCATTTAAAAATGGGCAAAAGACCTGGATAGGCAGTTCTCCGAGGAAGGTATACAAATAGCCAATGAGTACATGAAAAGATGCTCAACAACACTCATCATTGGAGAAATGCAAATCACCACCACAATGAGATGCTGCCTCATACCCTGTAAGATGGCTACTATCAAAAAAGAATTGAAAATAACAAATGTAAGGGTGGATGGAAAGAAATTGGGAACCTTGTTCATCATTGGTGGAAATGTAAAATGGTACAGCAACTATGGAAAATAGTATGGTACTTCCTCAAAGAATTAAAAATAGAATTATGGTACATTATCCAGCAGTTCCACTTCTAAGAATACTGTATACCCCAAAGAATTGAAATCAGGGTCTCATAGAGATATTCGTACACCCATGTTTGTAGGAGCATTATTTACATTAGGCAAAACGTTAAAGCAACCCAAGTGATGGATGAATGGATAAATAAAATATGTCATATACTTATAATGGAATACCATTCAGCCTTAAGAAGGAAAACAATGTCAACACAACATACTACAACATGGATGAACCTTGAGGACATTATGCTATGTGAAATAAGGCAGTTACAAAAAGACAAATACTGTAGATTCCACTGATATGACGTACCTACAGTAGCCAAATTCAGAGAGATAAAAAGTAAAATGACTATTTTCAGAGATTGAGGGGAAGGGAGAATGAAGAGTTACTGTTTAGTGGATTTATCGTTTCAGTTTTGCAAGATGTAAAAGTTCCTAGAGATGGAAGGTGATAATGGTTGTACAGTGATGTGAATGTACTTAATGCCACTGAATTGTACACTTAAACTGGTTACTATGGTAACTTTCATGTTATGCGTATTTTATCCTAATTAAAAATATTTTGAAATTGGTAAAGGAGTAGATATTTCTCCAGAGATGTACAAATGGCCAATAAGCACATGAAAAACTGGTCAACATTATCAGCCACTAGGGAAATGCAAATCAAAACCATGATGAACTATCACCTCACATCTGTTAGGATGGCTGTACTACAAAAGACAGAAAATAACAAATGTTGATGAGGATGCAGAGAAATAGGAACCTTTGTACATTCTCGGTAGAATTGAAATAAACTTGGTCAGCCTCTTTGGAAAATAGTTTGGCAATTCCTGACAAAGTTGAACATGAAGTTACCATATGTCCTAAGAATTCTACATTTGTGTGTGTGTATCACCAGAGAAATGAAAACATATGTCCAAAAAAGTAATGTTCATAGGACCATTATTCATAATAGCTAAAAGTGTAAACAACCAAAGGGAATGGATAAATATAATAAAATGTGGTATATTTATACGCTGAAAGTGTTATTTGACAATAAAAAGGAATGAAGTACTGATACATGCTACAACATGGATGAACCTTGAAACCATCA
>CAUYRH010162391.1:0-11464 GCA_963574655.1 Perodicticus potto | reverse complement strand
TTATATAGTGATTAAGAAAATGCTATGAGGGCTATCTCTCACAGTACGATCAAAATGTTTCTGATTATATATGAAGCACATTCTGCCCTATGATTGCACCAATGTACACAATTATGATTTAATAAAATTATTTTAAAAAATCTATGAACCAGTCTTTATTGGGACTGACAGTTTCATCTTTTGATCTCTTACCACGTTGCTGTCTCACAGCTTCCAAGAGCTTCAAAGCCTGGACTGAATGGTGGTTGAACTTTTATATGCACAGAGCTGGTCTGTACAAACCAGACTCTGCATTGCGGGCCACATTCTATGTTTAGTTGACAAGATCTCACAATACTCAGTGCAGTCAGTACCACTTGTTTGTTTTTTCCTTGCTTTTATTAGTCATTAGTTCATGTTTATGAATTGATTATTGAGGATCATTTTAATAATTTATAATAATACAGCATATCTAAATTGTTCCGTTGATGAATATATTCTAATGGCTATGTCAACTTTTAAATGATTGCTATGCACCAGTCTATGCTTTAAGTCTTTTATGCATCAAGACATTTCTTTCTAATATCTGTTACATGTATAATATTAACAGCTCCTTTTAACAGATATAGACCGTTGAAGACAAAAAGATTAAGGAACTTGACCAGAATCACAAAGCTAGTTTGTGACAGAACTTCAGTTTGAACTCAGAAAACTGGACTCCAAAGCCAATGCCCTTATCCACTTCTCTAAAGAGACATACTAAAACTAATTTTGCTCTTCAAGGCAATCCGCTAGAGAAGTGTACACTTATTTAAATAATGCTGTGTTTTCCCATAAGTTTAAATGGATTCATCTTTTGGAATCACCTGCAGAAGTGGTTTGTCCATCTCATAAGCATTATCATCTGTAGAAGGCACTCTAACACTCACTGTCCTTTTAAAGTATTTTTCCTGCTCTTCTCAGCTTGACTGTGCTCCTTTTCTTAACTCTGGTTTTGGCTAACAGCCCACGAATGCCCCAAGTGTGTGCCTGGGCTGCAAGTCAGAGCCAGCTGCCCACCTGTCTCCTAACCACCTCTCAGAGTAGATGGGGAAGGGCCGCTCTGGGGGTGATATGTCCTACTGCTAGAATGTGTTTGTTTCTCTAAAATTCATCTATTGGAAATTAACTCCCAAGCATGATGCTATTGAGAAGTGGCCCTTTTTGGCAGGTAATCAAGTCAGGAGGGCAGCTCTCTCCTGGGTGGTTTAGCAGTGCTCTTAGAAAAGGGGTGCAGGAGCCCAGGTGACTTTGTCCTCACCTCCCCTCCTGCCACGTGAGGGCCCAGCAACAAGGCCCTCACTACACAGCAACTGCTGGTACCTCGATCTTGGCCATCTGTGTGAAATAATTTCTCTTCCCTAGAAATTACCTGGTCTGAGGTGTGTATTTTATTATAGCAGAAGCAAGAGACTGAGACAGGATGCCTGAGCAAAGTCCTTTAGGAAAAACTAGAAGGTGACATTACCTACTGCTCCTTCTCTTTCTATGAGTGATCAGTTGACATGCAGTAGCTATTGACAGCAGGGCATTACATCAAGACTCTTTAAATCAAGAATCTCTGTTTCAAAGCATCTATTGATAGTTTAGTGGATGGATATCTGGGGTGTCAACTGCTCAGCATAAAAACATACTACTTTTCTTCTGAGGAACACAGTTCACCTCTTTTTTTTTTCAATTCTTGTGTAATGATGGTCAATGTAGATAGATCAGGGATGCACATGTGACCCAGGCCTGGGCTTTGAGAGGGAGGCCTGGGACTTGTGCCGTGCCTGTAGGGGAAGGAGCCTTCCTGAGAAGAAAGCCATGGTGTCCAGATGTGGAAAGTGACAGGTTACTGATGTCATCCTTTGAGCTCCTAGGGCAAGTAATTCCCCTAGACTTTTCATTTAAACGTCCTGATATGTCAGTATGGGAGATTAAAATGGGTTTTGCAAACCCAAATTGTTATGACTAATAAATAATTGAAAGCACAGGTAATGTTCACTCAAACTGATGATCAGCCTGGCTGGGTAAACCTTAGTTGACACACTTTTTCTAATTTTCTGCCAAACACTTATTCAAACCCCATGTGCACTTGAGACATAGGGTCCTAGGTCATCCAGTTTTCAGCAGATCATAAAGTAAGAAAGTTCACTTCTATTTATTCATTCCAAGTTATCTATGATGAATTTTCCCACTGTATTTGATAAGAAAATATAATTGTGAAAGTAAATTTATTTTTCTGCCTTAATCAAGGTTATAAACGTGTACCAAGGCAGGCATCAATAACCTAATGATGAAAAACAAGTGTAAAATCACAACTGTTCCAAAGATTGGCATAATAATACGAGAGCTAATAATTATAATAGAGCCATTTGAGTTTATTAGGGAAGTTAGTAAAGAACTTTCTTAGTAAATGACCACAGGCCATACTTCTATGGGCTAGACAAGAGTTAAGCAGAGGCCAGTGGCCTGCTGCCACTTCCCTTTCCCTCTGCAGACCACCAACTTCATGCTCAGTTGACACACCTCCACTTTCTTCTTGCCCTGGGGAAAAGTACAATGGTTCCCTCTAAAGAAGGCTGTCAGGTGGACCACATAGCATGGGCCCTGAGAGTGATTTTAGGCATACTGGGGCAGGAAATTATGGGGTCCAAAGTAGTAGGGATGTCAACTAATTGTGGGGATACAGAGTACACCTGGGACTGTCTCCTAAGCTGAGCCAGTAGAGCATCCATCATGGGGGAGCACATGCGACCTCCAACGCACAGGGCCTAGAGCAAGAGCCCCATTTGAACAGGTCCCAGGACAGGATGCAAAGATACTTAGGTGAGTTCTGAGGGGAAAACTTGTAAGTAGGACAGAAGTACAGGGGAAGTGGGTGGGAGTAGGAGAAAAAAGGAACAGCATGGATCTGCATTCTAGTAAGGAAATACATTCTCCATTAGAAAGCTGGCCTGTACTTCATGTTACTGTTTAACTTTTTATTTTATTTCAGAATATTACAGGGGTACACATGTTTTAGTTACATCATTTGCTTTTGTACATTTTAAGTCAAAGGTATAAGTGTGCCTTTCACTGAGAACGTGCATTGTGCCAGTTAGGTATGAATTAGTCCAACCCTTTACCTCCCTCCCACCTACTTGATTCCCATTGAGTTTTCTCAATATGTGCACGTAATCGTTGATTGACTAGTTCCAATTTAGTATTGAGTGCATGTAGTGTTTGTTTTTCCATTCTTGTAATACTCTTTTAGAAGAATGGTCTCTAGTTCCACTCAGGTTGTTATGAGAGATACTAGATCACCATTTCTTTTAATGATTGCGTAGGGCTCAAAAAGTTTCTGCACAGTCAAGGACACAACCAATAGAGTAAACAGACAACCCACAGAGTGGGAGAAAATATGTTCATGTCACGCATCCGATAAAGGGTTGATAACCAACATCTACAAAGAACTCAGACAAATCAGCAAGAAAAAAGTCAAACGACCCCATTATAAAGCAGGCAAAGGACAAGAACAGAAAGTTTTCAAATGAAGATAGTCTAAGGACCAACAAACTCATGAAAAAAGACTCGCGTCTCTAATCATTAGGGAAATGCAAATCATAACCACAATGAAATGTAACCTAACTCCAGTAAGGATAGCTGTTATCAAAAAGCCACAAAACTTTTTAATTTTTTTAAATGTCTAACTATGAATATAAACAATGCAAAAATATGATAATAAGTGTCATGAAATGAAGTCGAGCTAAAATTGCCACGTGGTATAATTTGCACAATAAGCTATTGTCTTAAAATAACAAATTCCCATTATTAAGCATACAGAGAGGTACAACAAATAAAGTACTGTCGCCCCTCCAAAACAGTCTTGTTTAGTTTTGAAAAAAAATGATATATTCTGTACAGCCTGCAGCGCTCTAATCACTGGAACTAGTGCAGCTGAGTGCCAGCCGCTGAATACGTCTACAGCTTTTATAGTCACAGAAGAAATTTACCTGCAGGTTTCTTACTTAATTAAAAAAATAGTTGTTAGTGGATGATAATTTGGACCCCCAATACGTGTGGATGTAGAAGAAAGAACAACAGCATGATTTGCTAAACTCTGAGTGTTAATCAGATTCATCAAACAAGCTAAATTTCTAGATTTCAAGGTGTTTAGTTTTGCTACTGAACTTGGAGGATGATAGCGCTCTAAGGAGTGAGCAGATTTGCTAAGAGGACAAGTGAGCCCTACGGGTAATTCAAGATGTATAAAGTACGTTTTTATAAATGCCAGGACCTGCATTCTCCACAATATTTTTTTTACTTTGGCTCTGAATACTACAATGTTGGCATTTTAGCTGTGAAATAGTTTGCCTCTCCCAATCAATTTTATCAGTTACTATCATTAAGAATAAACAAATGTTTTAAAAGTCGGAGACTTCATAGTCTACAGAACACTTTTAAAATAACCTTCCAACAAGTCTTTTTTCACAATAAGCTAGATAACGTTCTAACAGAAAAGTTGTATCTGATTTTCTTTTGAGAATGTGTATGTTCATTAGCCATTAGCATAACATCCAGTTTGGCAAATTTTGTCATTTAAATAATCTCAGTTACAAATTCCATTTCCCCCTCTTATGTAAATAACCTCAAAATTGCTTGGGAGCAGAAGCTCTCCAAATATGGTCTCAGCCTAGAGGTGATTTTTTTTTAAAAGGAAAGATTTTTTTAGTTACATTAACTCCTCAATGTAAAAAATCCATGAAACTCTGTGAAAAAAGAATCTGCAAAATTCTTTCACTTTGATAAATCCGAAATGTTGAAACTTTCAAGTTTAAAATTTTCCCTGGGGCACTGTAAGAAAACTGTCAGGAGATAAGTTTGAAAAGAATGTTATAACATTTAGAGGTTATAAATAAATTAAACAACATAGGTCATTGCATAAATGAGCATTAACTATTTCTATCAGGCTTGAAATTTTCATGACCTACATTTCTTCATTTCATAGTATATTATGAGGTCTATATTCATTTCCAGACCCTTTTGTTGAAATCCACTAGAGCTGTGTGGGAAAGAAGCGAAGCAAGGGAAGGTTAATGAAGGTAAAAGTCAAGGGCCCTCCCTGCTCCAAACACCCTTCACCACCCACCTCCGAACAGGGGCTTTTCCTTCCGAGATTGAGAACCACACGTCACTCAGTACTGAAGCCACATTCGATGAAAGCGAGAATGAGACATTTAGTATACAGAAAATCAGACCAACTGTTTTTGAAGTTTAAAATATATTTCTCCATCCTCAGTAATGATAACGAGGTTGAGGCAGTTTCCAGCTACTAATTCACCATAAAATGCCTTATTTTCCGTATTTTTTTCTTTCTTTTCACTAATACCTTGTTCATGGAATCCATCTGTTTCTATACAGCTCATTTAAAGGGTGCTTTTGATCTGCAAAATTTTTCATGGAGTTCTCCTTCAGATTAAATTCTGAATTGGCTTTTGCAAAAATCTCATATTATGAGCCAGGTAACATCCAAATAACTCAAATTGCCTTGTGTCCTATGCTTAACTAAAACATTCCAGGACAAGTATGTCTTTAAGCCAGGAAAGCTATAAAAATAATGATTATATTTATTTTAAACTCTGTGTCCTTCCTGGGGGTGAAAAAGGGCTGGAACATTTTGGGCACCTATTTATTGACTGGACAATGAAATGATTATTGGATATTTTCAAGGACAACAACTAATAAATCCTATGGAAAAGGACAAAGCAGAAGCCAAGGTACGCAGAGCATAAGTGTTCAAAGTTCCCAAATGTCAACTTACTCAAACTTCTTAAATAAGTCATCTCCTAACACTCCCAGAGTCCGCCCTCCCCTCTGTTCCTGACAACTCCCAATTTCATATCACTTGCAAATTCAATTAGCCTGCTCTTTACTCGGTCACATAGCCCATCTGACCTCCTCGGTCTTTCTGCTCCATTTCACCCTTCTATCCCCACAGACTCAGAGGAACAGAGGAATACGTCCTGTAAGCCCGACCCTTCTCTGCTTCTATTTTCTCTGCTGAGCTTAGAGAAGGGATGCTACGAGGACAAACAGCTACGGAGGCACTTTCTGCAACCTGAATAGAAAATCTCCAGAATAAGTTTGTCCCACTTCTTATGATTACCTAATATATGCAAAAATTTGGTTACATTTATACATGATTAATCGTTTTTACAAACATTTCTATGTGCATTTTTTATGTATTATCATCTACAAAGGCCACGTGGGGAATCCTACATTACCTGACCGTGACATTAAATTCGTAGTATGTATGTCAGTGTACACAGCACAAATCAATTGTCTTGGATGCTAAGGCACTTGTGTGGTTATAGGCACAAATATTATCATTAAATAAAAAGTATTTATATGTCGGTGTTGACCTTTTAATGAAATGGAAATGGCCAGAGTCAGTCATGTATTGACAGGTATTTACATAGAAAGTAATTAGAGGGTAAAAAGATTATTTCGTTTATAAAATCAGAGGGCAAGTCATACAAACTTTAGAAATAGAGTTGCCAAGTAAGCTGTAAGGACATGTAATTGCTGTATTTTTAACTGGCATTTACCAAGAAAAACTAAATTCTTAGGGTAAGTAATATTGTAACTTGTAATCGAAGACATTAGCATGATTTATATTTTCTCAGTGATTACGAGCCTAAAATCTCTAATAATATTTACAGCCTTCCTAATCATGTGGAAGGATTTCAGAGCACCGAAGCGTCTGCTCTTTATATGAGTACTTTGTTGCGTTATCAGGGAGCGAGGGCAGTTCAGAGATGTCTGGGGGATCATCTCAGCTCATCAAGGTTTAAGCTCTAAGGCCAATGCTTCACACCTTTCCGTGCCCAGAAGACGGTTGTGAAGCTTTGAAGAAGCACCCAAACAGAATTTCTGATAATTTGATGATGTAACGCATATATTTTTAAAAAACTATTGTACCGTCATCTCTGGATGTTGGTTCCAGAGACTGACGCAAAGCTTGGAACAAAACATTTTCCTTTTTTCTTCCCTTCATTCTCTAAATTCTCAACCTCTTATTCAAAGAGAGTGCCAATCAGGGCTGATTACTATGGGTGTGACGATCGAAAAACGTTCGACTCATGCGTTGGTTGGAGCCATTTGAGTTAGCCCTCGGTTTGTTTATGGAATAATGGATGACAGGTTTGGATATCATCTGCTAACTCAGAGCTGCAGTGGCCTTGAATTCAGGCTACGGTAGGTCTAAATCCTGGTGGCTTAAATGTCTCCATGACGCCACGCTCTGCATTACCTCATTGCTCCAAGGGAGTAGTGTGTACGTCATTTTGGCTTCCATGTTGCTGAAATTTGACAACAAAGGTCGATGCCTCTGGGTCTCAAATGATCCTGCCTGACTCTGCGCAGCACAGATCAGGAGACTGAGATGAACAGTACCAAGGGAAACGAAAAGGAAGCCTCAAACTCAGAACACCCCTTAGAAAGCTGTCACTAAGGGGCGGCGCCTGTGGCTCAGAGAGGTAGTGCACCACTCCGCATACCGGAGGTGGTGGGTTCAAACCCAGCCCCAGCCAAAAACTGCAAAAAATAAAGAAAGAAAGAAAAAATAAATAAATAAAAGCTATCACTCAGCGATCATTGCAGTGGCAGTATGTAGTCATTCGAATCATGCCAACTTTTACCTGTCACTTGGAAAGGTAGAGGAAGAATTTTTTAGTTTGTATAAGTAAAACAGATTCACATAATTTTAGCTTAAAGAGAAATCACAGGCAATGAGAAGTCGACGGGGAAAACCTAGTACCATCAGATTTCTTGTCTGTTGGCACTTCCCAGGACTAAATACTAACACCCACCAGGGACAGAGCAAATAATTTTCAGCAGTTATGGTATATCAGGCAAATCCAAAGTGCTTGATTTCTTTGAATCCTTTAAGCCCTGTATTCAAGGGGGAGAACTAAGACGTGGGGATAGAATTCTCTGTCAATCTGGGGACTTTCACACTTAGGCTGAGCTCCAAGGTGCTTCTGCTTCTTGAAATACTAGTTTCACAGGGACCAAGGGCTTCGGCTCTTTCCATACCATTTTTCTTCTTTCGTTATCTTTCCTCTAGAGCCCACTTTTATCGAAATAAAAGTTTGATATTAATCTAGCTTCATACACCATAGAGAGGCTGAGAGAAAATATGCATTTGGCTATAAAATGCACACACACAATATATTGTTAGGCGTGAGTGCACCCCCTTTTTTCCATCTTCATCTCTTAAACAGTCCTCATAAAAAATGGTATTTCTTGGCAAGAGAAACCATTTTTCCTTTATGTCAGAGTTAAGTTCACATTTGTGTTTGCAAATTCTGTTTCCAACTTTCCACTCCCGTTCTATCCCCCGCAGCAAGAAGAAAATCGCGGCCTTTGCACCTTGTACGGGAAGGAGAGTGGCTGTCTTTCAGAGGAGCACTGTGGGGTTAGAAACCCGTGAACTCACAGACCTGTCGCCTCGGAACCGTAGTCCAGCGTATTTGTACTCTACTTTTGTATATTTCTCTGCTTTCAATTAAGACGCCTTATTAAACAGCCTTCAAACATGTGAAAGCAGAGACGGAGCCTGATGGAATTTCCCCAGGTCTGTGCGTTCATACTGGTTGTCACCTCTTAATTAGCAACCAAAATGCAAGGAGCAGATTGTAGAGTTACCATCGTCGCCCGGCTCCTCCACTTGCTATTTGTGAGTAGACAGCATATTTAAAGAGACCCGCCCCCCATCCAGAGGGATTTTCGGGCTAGCTCCGTCCCTGGAACAGGAACACAGTCAACTAAATGCCACTTCATGGATGCCTTAGCCTGCAGCAGCAGCTGGCATTACCAAGCAGTTGAAAGGACATTTTAATCTCCTGTTTAATGCATTTCTCTCCACCTGGGATAAGAAGCCAAAATTGCTGTTAGCAAAAAATGCCTTAGTCATTAACTGAAAGTGCCTTTTTAAAAAGTGTTCCATTACTCCCCTACTGGGAAATTTCAGACTTTATTAGCATTTTTTGAATTTGTATTAGTAGTACCTGAGTGGTAAAATGCTGAGGGAGGAGTACTTAGCTATTTTCCACAGATTTTGCTTTTGGGCTCTCCTTGGATAACAGAAAAAAAGAGAGAGATTGAGAGAGAGAGAAAAGGGTCAACATATTGCATTCCTCACCCAGCCTTCCGTACTGAAGTCAGAGGAATATTCCTAATTTTCTACTCTTCTATTCCTGCAGAAGCACTAAAGAATGGATTTATGGACTCCCTTGTACTTAGGGGCAACTAAGAGGATATTAAATGTTCTTTAAATGCAAGTCTTATGTATTTAAATCGCATGCGTGCTGGGCTGGCATTACCTTGATTTGGTGATCAGACTGCATTTAATTCTGGCTACAGGAAAATAGAAATTCTCCCATTGAAACACATGATGTTCGTGGCTGGTCTGTCATTTTAGCAGGAAGAGTCCTGACATTAAAAAATAAGAACCATGCAAACAAAGATTTGAATCAATTTAGATTGGGATTTGTTCGCTTTTTGTTTGTTTGGTTTTGTGTCTGCAAACTACCCACCTAAATTTTAGAACCCTTCCAAAATAGCAAGTGAGCCTGATAGCGGGTTTGCTTTCTATAACTGCATTTTTTAGTGATGGACTAAAATAAATAAATACATAAATGTAAACTAGCCAGTTGTCTCAAAGTGAGAATATACTGAAATCTTCCACCAAAATACTAGACAGTTTAGTAAAAACTGAGGTTAAAAAAGAGAAGTTCAAAATACATTTTTTTTTTTTGCAGTTTTCGGCCAGGGCCGGGTTTGAACCCGCACCTCTGGCATATGGGGCCGGTGCCCTACTCACTGAGCCACAGGCACCACCCTCAAAATACATTTTGACAGCTATGTGGCCGGTATTTCTTTCTTGCTTTCTTATCATATTTGACCAATTGAGTAATCTCCTGCCATCTCAGATAAGTGCCCCGAGCCTGTTTTGCTTCTGCTGTTTCTTGGTTTGGTAACAGAATAAGTAACCCCCCTTTGATGTGCAGAAACAATGGTTACCTTAAAGTACAAGTGAAATCTACAGTTCTTTTTTAATAAGTTGCAGAGATAGCAGGGAGAAAGAAATAATGCTGGATCTAAGCAGAAATTAAGGCTCGTGGCAAGGCACAGAAAGCTCCCAAGGAGGTGCGTTTTCTGGTTTGTTAAAAGATGATTGGAAGCACGGGCCTTGAGTTAGAAAATATGAGGGATATATAATGGGAAGATAAACAGGCGTTTTCTAAAACCGCTCTTTATTATTTGTATGCTGAAAAATCATAATTAAAATAACATTGAAAGTCACAAGCAGTGGCCTGCCGGTGGCTTGGCATTGACTATTCCAAACCAATTAGCGCTATCCTTGTGATCTCCTTATCTCGGAGCCTGACCGGACACATAAGCAGCTCCAATGTGGTGGGCAACTGCAAATAGCCAGTTTTGCTAGCTTATTAGAATATAGAGGCGTGTGTGTGGATGGAAAGATAGATAACCAGATTCCACTGAGGTGTTAAGCTTCCCAAAGCAGTCCTCTGAGGGATTCATCAACAAATTTGACTGCATCTGTTACGCAATATGGCTTCATTGTGCATTATTCAAAATTGTAATAGAGAGTTTTAGAGCATTCAATTATGACTTCTCTTTTATAATTTAATTGAAAAGTTTCCATAGTTAGAAGACCACAAACACATTGTGGCCTTTGAAGTGGAAGTGAATGGAATACTTTCTCACAGAAGCCAAATGTACCCTCAAATTCTACCCTCGACTCCACAGGGGAGGCTTCCAAGTTTTTAATTCATGAATGAATATCTTTCAAGATGTGTGTAATTTTGAGGAACATTCTTATTATTTTAAAACATTTCTTTGTCATTCACTGTATACATGAAATATGATAAAAATAATATAAGAAGGTGTTTTTCAATTTATAGTGGCATATTAGAAAATATTGTATTATAACATTGAAAAATTTCCTTTCATGTTCTGATAAATTGTATAGTATATAAAGATAACTTTTAATACTTCCCATTAACAAGTGATTTATAATAGTTATTTATTTTAACTTCAAGTTCTTGATTTTAAACAAAATTATACCACGATATATGACATTTGAGTCGGGAGACAGAAAGTCTATCAGCAGGTAGGTTATTTCCCTGGTGATGTTGAACATTTCTTTTTTTTTTGAGACAGAGCCTCAAGCTGTTGCCCTGGATAGAGTGCCGTGGCATCACAGCTCACAGCAACCTCCAATTCCTGGGCTCAAGCGAGTCTCTTGCCTCTACTTCCCAAGTAGCTGGGACTACAGGTGCCCGCCACAACACCCAGCCATTTTTTTTTTCAGTCGCAGCCGTCATTGTTGTTTGGCGGGCCCAGGCTGGATTCGAACCTGCCAGCTCAGGTGTATGTGGCTGGCGCCTTAGCC
>CAUYRH010162390.1:0-23514 GCA_963574655.1 Perodicticus potto | reverse complement strand
GCTGGATACAGGATCCTGGATTGAAGTTTCTTTTGTTTTAGGAGATTAAAAGTCAATGACCCCTCTCTTCTAGCTTGACAGGTTTCAGCAGAGAGATTTGCAGTCATTCAAATATACTTACCCTTCTATGTTATCATTTTTGTTTGTTTGTTTGTTTGTTTTGTTTTGTTTTGTTTTTTGTGTCTGACTGCTTTCAGAATTTTCTCCTTCATATTACCTTTGGTGAAGTTAACTATGATGTGCCTGGTGGAAGTCTTATTCTTGTTTAGTAGTGCTGGGGTTCTGAAACTGTCTGATATCTGAATTTCAGAATCTCTTCTCATGTATGGAAATTCCTCCTTTTTAATCTCATGAAGAAAAGCCTCTGTGAATTGCAAAGCTACTTTGTTGCCTTCAGGGATCCCTATAGGGCGAATATTGATTATCTTTGAATTATGCCAGAGCTCCCTGGAGAATGATCTGGTTTGCTCTCCATTTCATTTCTCTTCATCTTTGAGCATTTGAGAGCATTCAAAAGCTCTTTTGTCTTTGTCAGAGATCCTTTCTTCTGCATGCTCCATTCTGTTACTAAGGCATTGTACTGTATTTCTAATATCTTGGAGAGCTGCAGCTTCATTTCTCAATTTGTCTAAGTCTTTGATGATTTTGTCTTTGAATTCATTGAATTCTTGAGACATCTTTTGAATTATTCCTAGAATTTCTTTTCCTTTCCTTTCTTTTTTTTTTTTTTTTTTTTTTTTTTTTTGGCCAGCGTTGGTTTTTAATCTTGCACCGCCAGTCTATGGGGTCGGCGCCATACTCTGTTGAGCCACAGGTGCTACCCCTATTCCTAGAATTTCTAACTCCAACTTTACTTCCATTTTGTTGATTTTATTTGCCATCCAAATTCTAAATATGATTTCTGACATCTTTGCCACCTTTTTTGTGAATTGCATCCTCTGATTTGACTCTTTTTCATTACTTGGTGGTGGTGGTGGTTGAACAGTTCTGATTATTCACATTTCCAGAGTTTTTTCCAATGATTCTGCCCAATGATTGTTTTTCACTGTTTAGCTACATGAGCAGGTAAGGTGAAATTGGATTGAAAACTTCATGGGTTGTGGTTGACCAACCCTTCACCAAGGAATTGGCACTGGTGACTGCAGCTTTTCTTCTACAATTTTGCAAAGGACATGTACAGTAGTACAGTCTGTGAGTCCAGAGGCCTGATTGGTGTGGTCGGGGTAGGTGGCTCTGTCTTGTATTCAGCTAATCTCTGTCCAATCCTAGTGAATCAGTGACTCTTGGTTGCAGTCTCATCATTGGAGAAATACAAGCAACTAGGACATCCCGTCCCCCACAGGTAAGACCTTAAAGAGGATAAACAAACCTTTCTGGGACAACAAAGGTAGGATATCACCTTGGGGGGTCCTCAGGTGATTTGTCTAGTTCAAGAGTTCCAAACCAATTGTCCCAAACAGCACCCACTCTCAAGCTGGAGAGTTCAAAAGGTCTCCAGCAACTAGATATTAGGAGTCTAGTGGTAGCTCAAGTGTGATTTGAACACCTCTGGTGCTCCAAGGAGTCATACAGGACCATCTAGTGGAAGGTTCGGAGCAAGGGGTTTGATGCCTCTTTTCCCACCTTGCTCACCCTTCTCCGCCAGTCGCTGGTGACCCCCATCTCTGGTAGCCCCACTGGAAGTCTCTGTTAATCTGGTCTCTGTGGCCTAGTTATATCCAATAAGCAAATGTGCTATCACTATGTGCCTGCCACAATCAAAGTGGGGTCACTGTCTCCTCATCATGGCCTCTGAAACCATCCATCAGGGGAAGCTGAACCCTGCTTGCCTCAGGGGCTCAATGGAAGCTGGACAAAGTTCCACCTGAGCTCAATCTAAACTTTAGTATATCCTGACAGCAAAATAATTTCTTCTTGAGCCACCATATTTTTTTGCCTCTGTTCTGTAACTCTGGTGCCCCTATAGGGTGAGGTGTGTTTACCTATGGCAGACCACAGATTTGGGGAGATGACGCTCCCAAATTAGACCCCAGCCAGATTACTCTATTAATTGTGGTGTTGGGTAGTAGGTGTCTCGACTCTGGCTTGTGCATCTCAGCATTTCCTGGGTCTCCACATGTAGTGCAGATACCCAAGCCTTCGCCTGCTGTGAGATACACTTTCTCAGAGTCAGGTAAGTCATCTTTCCCTTTGTCTTTCTGTATTGTTACTGGATTCACAGATACAGCACAGCTGCACTGCCTCTATCTGTGCAATGCCCAGTCTTAGCCAAGAAGTGTAGACATACTCATCTCTGCAGTGATTGGATTTCTAGACCACCTGGCCAGGAGGGAAGAATAAACTGGAAGTTCATTGTAGCAAGAAAAATATTTGTTTAAACTTCCTGCCAGACAAGGGAAATCCTGGGCTCAGAGCAGGGGCTCTCTGGAGAAGGAGTCCCAACTTCCAGCAATTCCCTCCAGTGGGGTGAGGGAGGAGAGCCTCAGTTCATCACTCACAAGTAAAGATCCCACAGCAAGCAATCAACTCTCTGAGGGGAGGCGACAGACATACATCCTCTTGGGGATGAGATCTGTACCTTAAATTTGTTTCCTTGGAATAGAAGCTTGACTTGGCAGGGAAAGCGTGCGGTTATCTATCTCTTCTCTCAGCCCAGCTCCCCTCCATTGGCTTTGCTGGGTTCTTTCTGGCTGTTATGTCTCCCTCTGGACTGGGGCTTCTGTTGAAAGCTGGCTGCAGTCAACTATCATCCCCCATTCCTCCTTGTTCTTGTTGAATGTGAAAATTGGAGTTAGGGAAAGTAGCCAACCCAAGGATTTAGCAAAACACAAAACACATTGAAACAAAATGAGAAAATAGACAAAAAGGCTACCAGACATACACAGGTTCATGGACAATCAGAAAAAAACTGGACATACAGACAAAGAACAACTACAACAGAAATGATGCTAATCCAAAATAAATAAATAAATAAATAAATAAATAAATAAAAGTAAAAACTCTAAATATCTGATGTAAGCACTCTCAGCATCCATATGAAGGGAAGAAGAGGAAGAGAAGAAGAAAAAATAATAATTATATGTATAAAAATCAATAAAAAAAGAATAAATATAAAAGAAAATTAACAATAACTCCAAACGGAAAACGATAAAAAAGGGAATAAGAAAAAAAAAACCACAATCACCAAAATATTATTCATATATATGTATGTGTGTGTATATATATATATATATATATATATATATATATATATATATGTAAAAATAGTACAACTACAGGAAGGATGTAGGGATCAACTTTAATAGGAATATATTTATATTGCATTATACTTTCTGGACACCAGGTGGCGCCATGAGTGGTTCCCAGGCTTATACCTTAACATTTTACTTTGTTAACATGGTTATCGCTGTATCTTGCCCATAAAAGGAGGTTCCTGTTGCTGCCATTTCTGAAACTTCAAAAATATGTCTGTTTTCCAACTGGCTGCCCAACCTGGCTGCCTTGTTTCTGATGGCATCCCTATGTGACCTCCAGATTTGGCACAGGAGAAAACTAGCACCTAGTTTTCCCTGAGAACTAGGAATTGCTATCTTCAGTGGGGGATGGGCTGGTTGCTGCTGGCGCCTGCCTTTTAAGCAATGAAACTGAGATTTTTTTTCCATCAGTGCCCATGGCTCAAGGTTTTACTTTTGAGTCCTGCAATCCCCCTGTTCGCTGCACACCCTTAACTACCAGTCTACAACAATATTCCATGCCAGGAGTGATAAAGTCCATTCATTCATACATGCCATTCTGGGAGAAGGTGCCAGTGGCTGGTTGCCATTTCCAAATGTGCCTGATCCTTGGTGGGATCCTTTCCCCTTAATTTTCTATTGGGCTGTGTAGCCCACTGCAGCTCCGAATGGCACCCCTTTCTAGTCACTAAATTCCCCTCAGGAGTCCACACTTCACCCATGTTTCCAGAAAGCACCTAGTTTTCCCACAAAATGGGAACTGCAGTCCTCCATGGGGGAGAGGCTGGTTGTTGCTGCTGCTGGTGTCACTTCAACAATGGCAGGAGAACTTCTCTAGCAGATTCCATGGCTCCAGGTTATATTTTAGGATCAGCAATCCAGTCTCTCACTGTATACCCCTAGCTGCTTTGTCCACACCAACACTCCATGCTGGGGATGATCCAGCCAGCCTCTCTCTCACCTGAAGATTTAGGAGAGTTGCACTAGACACCCATCGCATCCACCATCATGCCCCGCCTCTGAATTGATTTTTTGATTTTTATTAGACACAGGGTCTGACTCTTCTCAGTCCAATCGCCGCACCCTTTTTTTCAAAAATTCCACTCCATCTCATCATGCCAGATGGCTGGAATTCTATGTGTGAGCCACCAGTTTTGTCATTTTCTCCTTCATTATTTCCCTCCATTGCCCTCTCCCTTCACCCTCCCCTGACATTATCTTTCCTTCCTACAATTTTCTCTCTCTCATTCACTTGCTCTCTCCATTCTTATCTTTCTTTCATTCCTTTCTTTCCTCTATCACTCTCCTCTATACCTTATGGGAAACTTTTCCAGTAACAAACAAACGAACTATACAAGTGATCCATGAATGTGTAGTCTTTAACTCTATACTTGAAATGGGTGAATTGTGTAAATTAAATCTGAATAGAGTTGTTATTTTTTAATATATGGCCTGTTATCTATGATAATAATAGAGAAAAACCGTAACCAAAACATAAGTATGGATGATCACACATCACAGATTACACCTATAATCCCAGCAATTTTAGAAGGAGAGGCAGAAAGACCATTGGAAGCTAAGGGATTTCAGACCACACAGAGCAACACAGTAAGACAGCACTTGTAAAAGATAAAAGGGCAAAACTTCCCCAACAGTTGTGGCATGGGCTTGTTCTCTGAGCTGCTGAGAACCATAAACTCAGGAGGATCAAATTAGGATAGAAGCTTGCATTTCCTAGAGCTATGATGGTGCCAATGGGGAAACACAGATTCCAATCTATAAGAGACATACTGTGTATGTGCAGGAAAAGTCTGGTAGCCTACAAAATATTTTATACAAATACCCCAAATGGTATTTATTACACGTTTTCCAGGCAAGCTCAATATGGGAAAATCAACTAATAGAACACATTACATTAAAAGAATTAATCAAGAAAACCAAATGCTCGCCTCAAAAGACACAGAGAATACTTTTGACAGAGGTAAAATACCTTGTTGATAAAATCTTTTAAAAATATTAGATGAAGGTAGGGGCATGTTAGTCAGTGAGTTGGGTGCTGGCCTTATAATACCATGAATGGCGGGTTCCAACCTGGACCCAGCCAAAAAAAAATAACAACTAACAAAAAAAAAAAAAAAAAACTTAGATGAGAAGGGAAAGTCTTCATGACTACTAATGGGATTTACAGATGAGAGGATACGTATAACATGCTATATTCCCAACATTGAACATTTTTCAACAATGAAAAGGAATGCAGTGCATTTATGTTTACAATAAGAATGAGCCTTAAAATTATTATGATAAGGGACCAAGGCAAAATAAAAAAGACCACCCAGAGCATTACTGAACTCAGAATAAAATATCAAGACAAGGCCAATTATCTGCTAGGAGCAGGGGGCAGGCAAGAGGAGGGTGTTGGATAAGTGATTGCGAAATACTAGCAGATATTGACATAGTTTGTGTGGGGGAAGAGGACAAAGCTCTAAAATTAGATTATGATGATAGATGTACAATTGTGTGTCTATACTAAGAAACACAGAAATGTATACTTTCAAAAGGTGAAATACTTATTTCAATGAAGCTACTTGAAGATATTTTCCAAATATTTAGGTGCTCAACAGGCTCACAGTATAAGAAATACCCAAGCCAACTCAACAGGCTCACAGCATAAGAAATACCCAATGAGGTTACTTGAAGATGTTGTCCAAAAATTGAGGTGCTTGCGTTCTTTGTGTTTAACATTCCAGGGCAGCACTAGGTGTAAACAATAATCTTTGACTTGCTTACAAATCCATGACATGAAAAGGAAAGGAAGGGTTGTTGAATCCCTTGGCTGGATATACCAACAAACTTTTGGAAGCAGGAACTGAGTGTGGAGAACCAACGCCCACTCTTTTTTAACAGTTTGAACCCAATGACATAGCTGGATAGCCACTGCACATGCTTAGCAGGAATAAGGTTAAGGATAAACATGGTAAACCAGGGAAACTCCCATTGAGATGTCGTCCACAGGAACCATATAGTGACTTAATCCTGTAATTTCCTGGGATCCATGCTTCTGGTGAAATATAATAAGTGGAATTTTTTGCTCACTTCAGCTGGTATCCCTCCTGGATATGAAATAGGACAATTCTTAGCTCTCCATCTACAGACAGTAAAGTGGTCTCCCATTTGTGCCTTATTGACTCTATTGATGGTTGAGATTCCTGACACTAGGCTGACACAGCATTTGAAATTTTGTACATCAGTGTGACTTAGGCTGCATCAAAGCTGACATAACTTCATGGAGTAACTTCAGTAGGACGCTGTTTCTTTTTTACCATTCTTTTCTTGCTTGGACAGAGTTTCACTTTGTCAACCTCAGTAGAGTTCTGTGGCATCACAGCTCACAGCAAGCTCCTACTCCTGAGCTTAGGAGATTCATTTGTCTCAGTCTCCCAAGTAGCTGAGAATACAGGAACCCACCACAACACACTTCTATTTTTCTTTTTTGCAGTTAGGCCAGGGCTGAGTTTGAACTCTCCACCCTCATTATTTGGTGCTGGAACCCTACCCACTTTGCCACATTCAATGCCCCTGGAATGCTATTTCTAGGACCTGTTTGATAGTTACCCCAAATCTTCCCTCTGATAGAAGCTTACAAATTTACTATGCCTGGCTAAAGCCACAATTTGGTGATAGTTTCACAGGTCTTAATCATGTCTACTTTTCTTGAACCATCAAGGTAATTCTGGTCTTTATAGATGATTAAAATCATTGTTGTTTGGTTTGTTGTTTGTCTGTGAATGTGTATGTATGGGTATTTTTGACATACAGGTTCCGTATGTGGCTAAGGCCAGTTTTTCATGGCCTCAGCCTAGATCATAGCAGCCTCAAACTCCAGGATTCATGCAATTCTTCTGTTTGAGCCTCCCATGAGGCTAGGATGACAGGTACCTGTTGCAAAGCCTAGAAGATTTTCCATGGTTTATGAGTGGTCATGGAAGCATGGTACTGGCACAAAAATAGATGCAACAGACATTTGGAACTGGATAGAAAACAAGTAAATGAAACCTATAACTTACAACCACCTAATTTTCAATAAATTAAACAAGATCATCCACTGGGGGAAAGGCTTCCTATTCAATACATAGTGCAGAGAGAATTCCATATCCACATGTAAAAGATTGAACCTGGGCCCACACCTTTCTCCACTCACAAAAATTGATTCAAAATGGATAAAGAACTTAAATGCAAGGCATTAAACTATAAAAATCCTCAAAAATCACATTACAACAAAGATATCTGTAACAAATTGATTATTGTAGCCCAATTCATAATTGCTAAGTCATGGAAGAAGCCCAAGTGCCCATCGATCCACAAATGGACTAATAAACTGTGGAACATGTATACCATGGAATATTATGCAGCTTTAAAGAAAGATGGTGACTTTACCTCTTTTATATTTACATGGAGGGAGCAAAGTACTCAAGAATGGAATAAAAAATATCCAATGTATACAGCCCTACCATGAAGCTAATTTATAGCTTTCATATGAAGGCTATAACCCAATTATAGCACAAGAAGACGGGGTAAGGGGTAAGGGAAAGAAGGGGAGGGAGAGGGTGAGTGGAGAGAGGGTAAATGGTCGGATCACACTTATGGTGCATCTTAGAAGGGACAAGTAAAACCTACTAAATGCAGAACACAAATGTTTTCAAACAATAAATGAGAGAATCCCATGAAGGTTATGTCAAACAGTTGGATGAAAATATTTCAGATTGTATATGAAGCCCACACACTGTACCCCATGATTGCACTAATGTACACAGCTATAATTTAATAAAAAATAAAAATTAAAAAAAAATTCTCAATGAAAGAATAGGGAAACACTGGAAGGTTTTGACCTGGGAAAGACTTTATAAAGAAAACTGCCATGGCAATAGCAACAACAGCAATAATAAACAAATGGGATTTAATTAAACTGGAAAGCTTCTATACTGCCAATGAGACAACAACCAAAGCAATTAGACAACCTACCCAATGGGAAAGGATATTTGCCTATTTGAATCAGACAAAGCTTAATAACTAGGATCTATACAGAACTTAAATTAATCCACAAGAAAAAAAAATGAATCCCATACATCAATGGGGAAGAGAGATAAACAGAATCTTCTCTAAAGAAGACAGACATGGCTAGCAAACACATGAAAAAAATTCTCATCATCCCTAACGATTAGAGAAATGCAAATTAAAACCACCCTGAGATATTGTCTAACTCCAGCTAAAATGGCCCATATCACAAAATCTCAAAACTTCAGATGCTGGTGCAGATGTGGAGAGAAATGAATAATTTTACACTGCTGAGGGGACTGCAAACTAATATGAACTTTTGGAAGGAATTGTGGAGAAACCTCAAAGAACTCAACATAGACCTCCCATTTGATCCTGCAATCCCATCACTGGGCAGTTATCCAGAAGAAAATAAAACATTTTATTATAAGGAACCTTGTGATGACTGTTTATTGCAGATCAATTTGCAATTGCTGAAATGTGGAAACAGCGTACATGCCCCTCAACCCAAGAATGGATTGTCAAGCTATGATATATATGTATATATAATTCAGCCATTGAAAAAGGAGATTTTGCAGCATTTGTACTAACCTGGATAGAGTTGGAGCATATTATTCTTAGTGAAGCATCATAGGAATGGAGAAGCACGAATCCTATGTATTCAACTTTGATATGAGGACAATTAATGACACTTAGTGACATGGTGGGGCATTGGAGTAGGGGAGAGCAGAGAGAGAGAGAAGAAGGGAGGGGTTGTGGGAAAGTAAAAGACAAAAAATAAAATAAATTAGTGACTAATTATCAAATAACTTGGATTTAATTTTCACCACAGTACATTAGTTGAACATTAATTTTAATTCAAGTTGTTAATATGTTGTTTAGGATATTGTATCCTCGTTTACAAGTGAAATATGTTTTTATTTTCATAATAATATATGTTTTCCAATTTTAATATCAGGTGTATCCAGATGAAGTAGAATGATTTTGAAGTATTTCTACTTTTTCTATTGTCTACAAGATTTGGCATGGTCTATTTTTAAATTTATGTTTCATTTTTATTCACAAATTTTGGTTGTTGAATTTTTGAGACTTTCAAAAAAAATAAAAAGAAGTTAACTGATGACTCTGTCCTGAACCTCAGGGTCAAAGCATTCTATCATAGACATACTCTTCTCTGACAATGTGAATGTTACTTTTTTGCATTATTATTATTACTATTGATCAATAAAAAATAAACTAAAAAATAATAATTTTATTTAGATATAATTAACACACTCCACAATTCACTTATTTCAAGCATAGAGTTAAAGACTACACAAAGTGTCCAGTAGTATACTCCATAGCTGCAGTTATTTATGATGATAGTTAGACATATAAGCCTACATGGAAAGTCTCAATTTTCCTGACCTCCGAGTCGGGTATGTCCAAACTTTTAACTTCTTGGACACATAGGAATTAGAAGAGTTAGGTTGGGTCACACGTTCACTACACAATCACTAATGAAACCTTATGAGCAAAAAAAATAATCTGTGCATAATTGTGGTGATATCTGCCACCCCCGACATGCATAACAGTTCTGACATAATCCTTATGTATCACTGGGACCTGAGGATTGGACAATCTTCAAAGCCCCTGATAAGGTCATTTCTTAAGTAGATCTCAATGACTTTTGCCAGACATGAGTACAATATTTGGCTGCTCTGTGAGACCAAGGTGGGTTGATACCCTGAGCTCAGTGGTTGGAAAAACGTCTGAGCAACAGCAAGATAACCTCAGTCCCAATCACACACCTGGTTTGTATTCAAAGAGAAAATGTTTTCGAAGTTTATAGTGCTTTCCTTTAGTTCCTGCTACTCCAGTGGCTGAGGCAGGAGTATCCTGTAAATACAAGAATTGGATGTTCTTCGGTGCTTGGCTGATGCCATGACACTCTAGCATGGGCAACAGAGTGAGAGTCTGTGTCATGAAAAATAATAAGAGAAAGAACAACAGGAATAAAATTTGCTAGGCACAGTTTCCAAGAACCGATGTATGAGGACAGGTCAGTAGACAGATGGAATATGGGACTACATAAAGGCGTAGATTTATTGTAACCTGTGTGGCGGGGTCTGAAATGAGTCAGGACAAGTGGGTTTGGGATTGGTTCATTAGGATATTGCCAGTTTATCTGATTGGTAGGGATCCTCCAGATATGTCTAGTCCCCAGGCTCAGACTGATTGGGGCAAATGAAAATTGGCCCAGATTGAAGGATCCCAAAAGAAGAGATGGAGGGTATACTCCAGATTTTTTTAGTGTGCATATGAAAAGCCTGTTTTGAGTGAATAATTCACTGTGTGGGCAGCTTCCAGTGATTACAAGACTCTAGGATATGAAAAGGTCAGAGTTATGTAAAATCCAAAGGGTTGATTAATAGAAGTTGTTGGAAAACAACAATGTCCCTAAGAGAAAATAATTTCTTTAGTTGACATCTAATCTAGGGGGAACATTTCAATGCTAGATCCTTGGTCAAAGGTAAAAACAATGGGTAAATCCTCTGCCAATGGTTTTCACCATTTATGTATTGAGACATAGTCTATTTTTCTTGTCCTGGATAGAGTACCCTGGTAATATAGCTCACAATGAACTTCAAGTGTTGCCATCAAACAAACATATTCCCTCAAATGGGACTCCAGGCACCTACATAACATCTGTCCATTTTTATTTTTGAGAGATGGGGATATCACTAATGCTCAGGCTGGTCGCCTATTCAGAAACTCAGACAATCCAACTGACAATACTCCCAAATTGCCAAGATGACAGGCAAGAAGCACCAGTGCTGGCCACCAATCAGTTAAAAAAATATCCCAACAAATGTGCGGCATTATGGTTCAGTGAGTCAGGCACCATCCCCATATCGAGCGTGGTGGGTTCAAACCTGGCCATGGCCAAACTGCAACAAAAAAATAGCCAGGCATTGTGGTGGGCACTTTTGGTCCCAGGTACTCAGGAGACTGGGGTAGATGAATTGCCTAAGCCCAAAAACTGGAGGTTCCTGTGAGTAGTAAGGCCATGACACTCTACTGAGGGCAAAATACTGTGACTCTGTCTCTAAAAAAATAAAATAAATAAAGTAAAAAAAATTCCAACTTCAAGGTCTGGATTGGTGGCTCATAATTGTAATGCTAACACTCTGGATGGCGAAAGTGGGTGGTACAAAGTCTCTGGGTACTCTGGGAGAGCTGGACTTCCACGTGCTCAGGAGGCTTAAAAAATAGTATCTGTTCAACCCTGCATTTGAGATTGCATTTAGCGATGATAACGTCATGGCACTCTACTGAGGGGGAGGGAGTCAACATCTGTCTCAAGGAAAGACAAAATGACAGCTTCAGTAGAATGGAAAAATGTGCCTTCCATGTCAATTTCTGGTAACCTGTGTGTGAGCAGGCAGATAATGTTGACTGTCTCTCAAGTACTCTCATGAGGTGGGTACTTCTTATGTTGTGTGCCTTTTGAGTAACTCAAGTTGTGTAAGACACCGTCAAGCAGCCTCAATGAAAAAACAAGTTCACCATTTGAAAGGGTATAATTCTATGTTTGTTAGTATAGTCTCAGAATTATACAGCTATCATCACAATCTCAGTTTAGAACTTTATCTTATCCCCCTACACAAAGAACATCAGTTTCTATTAGCAGTCACTTTCATCTTTCACACACCCCTCCTCCACTTGCCCCCTTACTCCTAGCAGACAATTGGCCTTGTCTTGATGTTTTCTTCTGAGTTCAGTCATGCTGTGTGTGGTATGTCGCCTTGTTCCTTATCATGATGATTTTAAGGTTAGTTCCTATTGTAACCTCAATGTGCATTTCATTTTATTCTTTTTGATTGATGAAAAATATTCCATCATGTGAATACAGTATGTTATATGTATCCACTCATGTGTAAATCCCATTTGTTTTCCTGAAGATTTTACATTCTTATATAAGATTTTTTTGTTCTTGTTGCATTTTGGCTGTGGCCAGGTTTGAAGCTGCCACCCTCAGTACATGGGGCCAACACTCTACTCAATGAGCAACAGGCGCCTCCCCTCATCTAACATTTTTAAAAGATATTTTCAACAAGATATGTTCCCTCTGGAAAAAAGCCCTTTCTGTATCTCTTGAGGCCACCATGTTCTTTTTCTTATTGTTTCTATTAATGTACTGTGTTGTATTAGTTGATTTTCCATATTGAGCTAGACTGACAATCCTGCTAATACATTCCTGGCTCAGTGGGTAGGGCACTGGACCCATATTATGAGGGTTGTGAGTTCGAACCTGGCCCCAGCCAAACTGTAAGAATAAATAGCCGGGTGTTGTGGAAGATGCCTGTAGTTACAGCTAATTGGGAGTCTGAGGGAAAAGAATTAGCTAAGACCAGGAGTAGGAGCCTGCTGTGAGCTGTGATTATACAGCACTCTACTGAGGGTAAGAAAGTGAAACTGTGTCTCAAGGAAAAAAAAAAAAGAGTGTCCTACTTAAGCGATTCCATGCATTTGTGTCATCTGTGATACAGCTTGAGTCACACTGCTGTACAAAATCTCAACTGTTGTGTCTCAGCCTACTGTCAAGAATCTCGACTATCAATAGAATCAAAAATGCACAAATGGGAGATCACTTCTCTGTCTGTGGATGGAGGGATAAGAAGTTTTCTAGTTCAAATACTTGAGGGACACCGCTGAAGTAAGGAGAAAAGGCCATTTAGTATTTTGGACCAGAAGTCTGGATCACAGGACATCAAAGGATGAAGTCACTACGTAGTCACCATGGATGACATAACAATAGGTGTTACCCTTGGTTACCATCTTTATGCTTAACTTTATTCCTGATAAGAATGTGTAGTGGTTATTCAGGTTTTTTATTTAGTTCAAACTGTTATAAAAGGGAGGGATTCTTTTCTCCACACTCAATATCTGCTTCAAAAAGTTTGTATATCTGGCCAAAGGATTCAACCACCCTTCCATTACTTTTCACATCATGGATTTGTAAGTAAGTGGAAGAGTATGATTTTTACCTAGTGCTTCACTGGGATGTTACAGAACAAGAACCCAAGCCCAAAGATAAGACAGTTATTTCACATACGTGAAATCACACAATTCCCTATTCTACTTTTTGGGAAATTTTATTTCTTTCTCTGGAATAGGCTTGTTGTTGATAGTAGCTGTCTCATTGAAGGTCCTCTCTCGAAAACTCATTAGGTAATGTGTCCAGTAGTGTACTCCATAAATGCAATTATTTATGATGGTCATGGGAAATATCCCCCATCTAGAAAGTTTCAACATTCCTGACCTCCGGGTCAGGTGTGTCCAACCTTTTGGATTCTTGGCCATGCATGAAGTTAAAGAATTATGTTGGGCCACATGTTCAATACACAATTACTAATGAAACCTGATAAGGAAAAAAGAGATCCGTGCATAATTGTGGTGATATCTGCCACCACGATATGCAAAACAGTCCGTAAGTAATCCATAAGTGTCACCGGGGCCTGAGGATTGGACACTCCTCATAACATCATTTCTTAATTAGAGTTCAGTGACTTTTGCCAAACCTAACTACAATATTTGGATCCTATGAGAGGTCAAAGTGGGCTGATCCCCTGAGCTCATGTGTTGGAGAAAAGCCAGAGCAACATCAAGACACCCTCAGCCTTGAGCTACCACCCGGTTTCTACTGAAATAGAAAATGTAGTCAAGCATTGTGGCCTTTCTTTTAGTTCCAAATACTCCAGAGAATATGTTCCAGCTCCATACATGTAATTATGTAAGTGATAAAGTATCCAACTTTTTCAAGGCTGCATAACATTCCATGGTGTACATGTACCACAATTTATTAAACCATTCATGCAGCAATGGGCACTTGGGCTTCTTCCATTACTTAGCAATTATGAATTGGGCTACAGTAAACATTCTGTTGCAAATATCTTTGCTATATCATGATTTTTGTTCCTCTGGATATAAACCTAGTAGAAGAATTAAAGGATCGAATGGCAGGTCTATTTTTAGATCCCTAAGTAATCTCCAAACACCTTTGTGAAGGAACACATTGGTTTGCAGTCACACCCTCAGTGCAGATGTGTTCCTGTTTTTGCACATCCATGCCAATATGGTTTTGGGATTTGTGATGCGGACTCATCTTACTGGATTTAGATAATACCTCAAAGTGGTTTTGATTTGTATTTCTCTGATGATTAAGGATGAAGAGCATGTTTCCAAGTGTCTGTAGGCCATGCACCTGTCTTCTTCAGGGAAGTTACTCTTCAAGTCTCTTGCCCACACTTAGATGGGAGCACTTGTTCTTTTCTTGATAATAAGTTTGAGTTTTCTGTGGATTCTGGTTATTAAAACTTTGTCAGAGACATAACCTGCAGATATCTTCACCCATTCTAAGGGCTCTCTACTTGTTTTTACTCTGTTATTGTGTATGTAGAAGCTTTTTACTTTGATCAAAAACCAGCAATGTATTTTTGGTGTTGCTTCAACTGTGCAGGGGGTCCTTTTCATAAAATATTCACCCAGTCCAATTTCTTCAAGTGTATTCCCTGAAATTTCTTCTAGTATTTTTAAAGTTTTGTGTCTTAAGTTTAACTATTTAATCCAATGAGAGTTTATCTTAATTAATAGTGAAAGCATTGGTTCAGTTTCTGACTTCTACAGTTTGCCAGTCAGTTCACACAGCACAATTTGTTATATAAGTAATCTTTTCTCCACTGAATGTTTATAATTGGATTATTGAAAATCAATTGATGGAAAGTAGCTGGTTTCATGTCTTGGTTCTCTATTGTATTACATACATCTACCTCTCTGTTTTGTTCTAAGACCATGCTGTTTTGATCACTATCAATTTATAGTATAGTCTGATGTCTGGTAGCGTGATTCCTCCTGATTTTTTTTTTTTTAATTTCTGAGTAATGTCTTGGTTATTTGAGGTTTTTTGTTATTCCTTATAAATTAAGTATTTTTTGATGTATTTAAAGTATGACAGTGGTGGTTTAATATGGATGGCATTAAAATTGTATATATCTTTGAATCGCATGGACATTTTGACACTGTTGATTCTTCCCAGACATGAGCTTGGTATGGTTTTCTATTTGTTACTGTTTTTAGCTATTTCTTTTCTGAGAGTCTCAGAGTTCTCTTTATAGAGATCTTTCACATCCTTTGTTAGGTAAACTCCCAAGTATTTCATCCTCATTGACACTACTGTGAATGAAATAGAGTCCTTGACTCTTTTTTCAGTTTGACGATTGTTGGTGCATGTAAAGGCTACAGTTTTGTGACTATTGATTTTGTAACCTGAGACACTGCTGTATTTTTGATCATTTCTAAGAATTTTGTAGTTGCGTCACTGGGTTGTTGCATATATACAACCATATCATCTATAAATAGTGCATGTTTGATCTCCTCTGACCCTATACATACAAACACTTGATCACTTTTTCTTACCTGATTGCTATGGCTAAGACTTACATTATAATGTTAATATTAGTGGAGACAATGGATAATGTTGCCTTGTTCCTGATCTGAGTGGAAATGATTTCAATTTGACTCCATTCTAAATGATATTTGCAATGGGTTTGCTATTGATGGCCTCTAGCAGTTTAAGAAATGTCCATTCTGGCTCAGTGTCTGTGGTTCAACGGGCTAAGGTGCCAGCCATGTATGCCTGAGCTGGTGGGTTCGAATCCAGCCTGGCCCACCAAACAACAATGATGGCTACAACCAAGAAATGGCCAGGCAGTGTGGTGGGCGCCTGTAGTCCCAGCTACTTGGGAGGCAGAGGCAGGAGACCTGTTAGAGTCTTTCTTATAAATTGAGGCACATTCTGGTTGGGAACATATATGTTAATAAATCAAATCTCATCATGTTATATGTTATCCTATTTAAAAAGAATAAGTGAACATCCTTACCTTTCCGTACTTTTGTTGGTGTAAAGCCTATTATATCCACAAATAAATTTGCAACATTTTCTTTTTTCTCATTGTCATTTGCCTGAATTATAGATGACCATCCCTTCACCCTGAGTCTCTACATACCTTTGAAGGCAAGATGAGATTCTTGTACATAGCAGATAACTGGCCTGAGTTTTTGTATCTAGTCAGGCAACCTGTGCCTCTTCAGAGGAGAATTTAAGCCATTCACATTAATTGATAATATTGACAAGTCTGGTGGTATTTTGGGTTTCAAATTTTTTGAACGTCCAGTAGAAATTTTTAAAAATTTTGCTACTGTAGAAGTTGGAATTTGATCAAGTTTCTGAGTGAATCTACTTTGATCTTAGAGGATTGTGGTGTTCGATATGGAGGAGAGGTCTGAGAATACTCTGGAAAACTGGTTAGCTATGGCAAATTTCTTCATTATGTGAATGTCATTAAAGTATTTAATTTCTCCACCATAAATGAAAGTCAGTTTAGTGGGATACAGGATCCTGGGTTGGAAGTTATCTTATTTTAGGAAGTTCAAGTTTTATGACCACTTTCTTCTAGCTTGAAAGTTTTCAGCAGTAATATCTGCAGTCATTCTAATATTCTTCCCCTTGTAGGTAATGATTTTCTTACATGTGGCTTCTTGCCAAATTTTATTCTTCAGATTTACTTTGGTGAGATTAATTATAATGTGTCTGGGAGATACATTATTTTGGTTGAATCATATTGGTGTTCTGATCCAGTCTGCTATCTGGATTTCAAAATCTCTTCCCGTGTTTGGGAAGTTCTCCTCTATGTTCCCTTGAAGTAGAGCATGTTGGCATTTGGAGGCAACCTCGTTGGCTTCAGGAATTCCCATAAGGTGAATACGAGTTTTCTTCTAATTGTCCCAGAGCTCTCTGAGAGAATGATCCATTTTTTCTCTCCATTTCTCTTCCTTTTTGAGCATTTGGGAACATTCCAAAGCTTTATCTTCAATGTCAGGGATCCTTTCTTCTGCCTGCTCCATTCTGTTTCTGAGGGATTCTTCTGTATTTCTTGGATCTCTGAGGGCCACGATTTCTTGCCTCAACGTTTCAAAATGGTTGGTGACTTTTGCTTTGAATTCATTGAATTCTTGAGACAACCTTTTAAATGTTCCTTGAATTTCTAATTCTAACTTTACCTCCATTCTGTTAATCTTACTTGCTATTCAAATTCTGAATTTTATTTCTGACATCTCAGCTATTTGTTTATGAATGGGATCTTCTGTGTGTCCACCTTGTTTTATTTGGAGAAATTGATCTACTCTGATGATTCATGTTGTTGAAGTTTTTCCACTGATTCCACCCAATGATTAGTTTTCACTGTTTGGCTACATGTGCAAATAAGGTGAAATTGGGTTGGGGGCTCCTGGAATAGTGACTAATCAGACCCTTGCCCAAGAACTGAGACTGGTGACTGCAGCTTTTCCCTACAGCTTTTCAAAGGATCTGTACAGTACAGACACAGCCTGACACACAAGGGACCTGTTTGGTATGGTGGGGCTAATTCACTCTGACTTGTTTTTGTATGGTCTCTGTCCAAAACTTGTGAAGCAGCAACTCTTGGTTGAATTATCAGCTGTGGAGAAATACCAGCAAATAAGACAGCCTGTGCCCCATGGGCAACAACTGGAAAAAGAAAATCAAACTGTCCCAATACAACACAACCACTGTACAACCTTGGGTATTCCTCAGTTTACTGGCCCAGGTCAAGAGTTCCAAATCAATTGTCACAGTAAGCACATAGTCTCAAGTTGGAGAGTTCATAATGTCAACATCAAATAGATATCTAGCATCTAATGACAGGGCTATGAGTAGTGCCAGTGCTCTGTGGAGTCAGAAGGGCCCTCCCAGTAAGTGAGTTATTCTGGAAAGGTCAATGCCTCCTTCAGAGGTCTTACACCTCTGTCACACCCTGTAACTGGTAATGCCACAGTGCTGTGACCCATTTCCCTCCAATGAGCAGATTCTCCAGAGTTTGACTACTGCCTGAGTCAAAGGGAGATCTAAGTTTCCTCAACCAGGCTACTGCCCTATGCCACCAGCAGTCATAGGGAGCTGAAGCCTGACAACCTCTTGTTCTTATTGGAATCTGGGAAGTTTCACTTTGTTCCATCCTGCCCCAGATTGATGTTGCTGCCACTTATATTCTCACAGAATTGTTGTTTCTGTCCCAGCTATATTCCTATGCAGGCCAGGCATGCTTTGAGTTCACTGAAACAGTGACTCAGCCCTACCCAGTGCTTCTGCCACTGTGCTAATTCTCAAGGAGCTGGTGTGTCATGTTTCACTGCACTCTTTTTTGGTGTATGCGTGGTTAGAGCTCACAAGTGGCTCTCAGTTTCAGCCCCACCCTGGCCTGGCTCTGTTGCCATGACTGCTTCTGTCCCCACTATGTTCCCCTGGGAGCTGGTTGTATCTTGGGCTAAGAAAAGCACCAATGATGATTCATCTGCCCAGGAAGCATGCCATCTCTGGACACGCTGATTCTATTCTCTGTCCCCGCTGTGCTCTTCCTAGGCAGGTACCACCTCAGGCACACCCTTTTCTCACAAGACCAGTATTTCCATCCCAGGTCTGTTCTGCCAGTGGCTGCAACTGCAGTGGAGGCCCAGCTCCCACTGGTTGCTAAGAGAGCAAGGAAGTGTAACTCCAAAATATCCCCAAGAATTTGAGTCCTATAGTTCCCGCCACTACCAGTGGTGCACTGTGCCATGGAAAATCACTTCTCCTCTCCCGTATGACTCCTTTGCTCTACAGTCCCAGTTCCATATCCGTGCCACAAAACTAGCACAGAACAGCCAAAGCCCCTTCCAAAACTCTCAAAAAAATCCCCAAGGTCCTGGACTCCAAGGGGGACAAGATTCCAGAAATTGAGTTGAGAGTGGATGGGATTGCTGGGAGTTCAGATTTGCAGGTACAGTCTATGTTCCATTTTATACCTGGTGAGAGAGTACGGTGGCACACTCATGTGTCTTCTCTCGGGAAGGAGTTCCGGTTTGTAGAGGTTCTTTCTCATGGGATAAAATAGGAAGATATCGGAACTCCACTCACCTGTTTGTAGAAAGTATACTGCAAGTCGTTCTCATAGGGGAGAGGACTCCCATCCATTTGGCAATGGATTGTGTACCTATTGATTGTTTCTTTGGGTTTGCAGCTTGCCTCAGCAGGGGAGATGTGCATTCTTCAACATTCTCTCTTGGCTCACCTCCAAACCATCAGCTTACTTGCTAAACTTGTGTGTTTTAATTCTCCTTCTGGATGGGAGTCTCTGTGGAAAGCTGGCTCCAGGATAGCCATCTTGCCTCCTCCCCTCATTTTCCCTTATCATAAGAAATTTGAGGTTCATTCCTATTGTAACATAAATGTGCATTTCATTCATTTTGATTGTTGAAAAATATTCCAACATGTGAGTATAGTATGTTATATGTATCCAATTATCTTTAAATCTCATTCGTAATCCTGAAGACATTCCCTTCTAATCTAAGATTTTTAAAAAATTTTATCAACAAGGCATGTTGTCTCTGTCAAAATCCTCATCAGGTGAACCTGATGAGGTCACCACATGGTATTGATTATTGGTGTATTAATATAATGTGTTGTATTATTTTATTTACCTATATTGAGATAGACTTGAAAGCCTGGTAATAAATCCCATTAGGGATACATGTATAAAATATTTTATATGCTACTAGACTTTTCCTGCACCTATATAGTGTATTTCTTATAGATTTGACTCTGCATTTCCTCCTTTTCCCCAGAAAAATACTTTGGTTGGGTGTTGCATGTGCCTCAGAAGGTATCTGGCCCCATGTAACAGGGAGCTGGATTGAAACTCAGCCTCATCCAACCTGTAACAAAAATATATCCAACCATTGTGACAGGCTCCTGTAGTCTCAGCTACTTGAGAATCTGAAGCAAGGGAATCATATATGCCCAGGAGTTGTAGGTTTCTTTTAGTTGTATGAATCCATGGCACTCAACTGAATGTGATAACATGAGACTCTGTCTATCCAAAAAAAGAAAAAGAAAGAAAAATACATTCGTACTATTATAGCTGAAGGTAATAAAATGTGCTGACCTGAAGTGTGAAGTGTTCCACCAGAATTTATCCCTCTCAGTAGCAGAGACTACAGGACCAGGCCAACACTTCTGGGAAAATTTTGCACTTATTTCTTAGACAAGTTTGGTCTCACTATGTTACTCAGTCTGGTCTGAGATGCCTTAGCTTCCAGAGATATGTCTGCCTTGGCCTCTGAAATTGCTGGCGTCATAGGTGTGAACTATGGAGCTCATCCATGCTTATGTTTTCCTGAAAGTTTTTCTCTATTTTTCTCATAGATAACAGTCCATGTATTAAAAAATAACCATTCTATTCTGATATAATTCACACAACAAACTATTCCCCCATTTTAAGTATAGAATTCTATACTACACATTCAGAAATCACTTGTATAGTTTCCTTGATTGTTATTACAGAAGTTGCCCTTAAGTTGTAGAAGACAGAGACAGAGGAAAGAAAGTGATGAATGAAAGAAAAGAATGGAGAGAGCAAGCAAATGTGAGAGAGAGGTTTGTAGGAAGGAAGGATAAAGTGAGGAAGGATCGAAGGGAGGGAGGGGAGTAAACAAAGAAAGAGAAAATGACCCAACTTGGTGGCTCACACCTATAATCCTAGCCCTCTGGCAGTCTGAGATGAGTGGAATTCTTGAACAAGGGGGTACTGAGAATGGACTGAGGAAGTGTCAGAATCTGTCTCTACTGAAAAGTGAAACATATTCTAAACATTGAGACAGGCATCTGCAGTCCTAGCCACATGTAAGTCTCAGTAAGGAGAATTCCCTGAATCGTGGCATTTGAGGCTGTTATGATCTAGGCTGAGGCTATGACAGACTAGCCTGAGTCATATACGGAAACCATATTTCAAAAACACACATAAAAACACCCATGCGTAACAAACCAATCAACATACATTTTCATCATCTAAAAAGACCAGAATTACCTTGGTGGTTCAAGAAAATTAGACATATTTAAGTCCTGTGAACAAATGGAGCCTGGAGACAGGTATACAAAATGTTAAACTTCTCTCCAATGGATGTTATGGTATAGTTGTCAAAAGAGGTCCTTGAAATTGCATCCCATTGGAGGTGACTGTTGCTCAATGGGTAGGGGGTAGGGCCCCATATAACAAGGTTATTGGGTTCAAACCTGGCCCTGGTCAAACTGCAAGCAGAAAAGGCCAGGAATTGTGACCGGCACCAGTAGTCCCAGCTATTTGGGAGTTGGATCGAGGAGAATCTCATGAGAACAGGAGTTGCATGTTGAGATGACATATTATGACATGGCACTCTACCCAGGGTGATAGCTTGAGACGATGTTACAAAAAGAAAAAAAATAGTGTAGTACAAAAGTGACTCATGTAGTTTGTCAGTTGTGATGCAGCTCCATTCACTGTGCTTTCGATAATCTCACCTGTTGTCTCATGTTGTCTCAGCCTACTTCCAGGAATATCAACCATAAATAGAATCAATAAGGCATAAATGGGAGAACACATCTCTGTCTCTGGATAGAGGCCAAAGAAGTGTCCTCGTTCAAACGCTTGAGAGACACCAGATGAAGTGAGAAGAAAAGGCCACTTAGTATCTTTGACAAGAACCCTGGATTCAAGGAGAATAAAGGATGAAGTCAATACATAGTCACCATGCATAACATCACAATGGGTGTTGCCATGTGTTACCATTTTCAAGCTTAAATTTATTTCTGCTAAGTACGTGTAGTGGCTCTCCAGGTATGTTGTTAGGTCCAAATTGTTACAAAAGAGTGGGGTTATTTTCTTTGCATTCATTTCCTGCTTCCTAAAGTTTCTTTGTGTCTGTGTCCAAGGAGTTGCAACAACCCTTTCTTTCATTTTCAATTCACCGATATAAAAGCAAATGGAAGTGTGTGATTTTCAACTAGTGCTGCCCTGAGATGTTTTAGATCATGAAACCAAGCCCAAAGATCAGACAGTGATTTCTAACACCTGACAGGTACATCACATAATTCTTAGTTCTACTTTTCATGATATTTTCCTTATTTGTCTAGAATAGGCTTGTTTGGGAAGGTAGGTGTGACACTGAAGGTCCTCCTCTGACATCTGGTTAGGCAATGTGTCCAATAGAGCAATCCATAGCTGCAGTTATTTATGATGATCATGGGAAATATCAGCCTATTTGGAAAGTTCCAATATTCCTAGCCTCTGTTTCAGGCATATCCAAAATTTTGGTTCTTTTGGCCACATAGGAAGTAGAAAAGGTATCCTGGGCCAAACATTCAATACACAGACATTAATGACATCTTATAAGCAAAAAAGTGATGTATCCATAATGGTTGTGATATCTGCCACCACGTTATGCCAAACAGTCCTGACATAATCACCAGGGCCTGAGTACTGCAAATGCTTCAAAGCCCCAGAAAAGTCATTTCTCAAGTAGAGCTCAATGATTACTGGGAAGCATTACTACAATGTTTGGATGTTCCCCTAAGCTCAGGTGTTGGACACAAGGGTGAGCAACAGAAAATGCCCTCATCCCTCATCTCCTAACATCTTCCTACTTAAATAGAAAAGGTAGAAAAGGTTTGTGGCACTTTTATGTATTTCCGGCTACTCCAGATGCTGAGAGAAGAGAATCCCATCAATCAAAGAGTTGGATGTCATTGTGTGCTAGGCTGATGTCATGACACTCTAGACTGGTCAGTGGAGTGAGAATCTGTCTTATGAAAAATAATAAAAGATAGAAAGAAAGAAAGAAAGAAAGAAAGAAAAATTACTAGATCCAGTTTGCAAGAGCAAAAGTGGGGAGAGAGATCAGTTAGCACATGTAATATGAGACTACATAAGGGAGGATTTTTATTGTGACTTCTGTGAGGAGGATTAATGAGGCAGTAGCCACAGGTTTGGGATTGGTTTGTTAGTATATTGCCAGTTGATTTCATGGTTTGGGATTTTTCAGAGATGACTTCTCCCTGGCATCTGAATGATTGGGGCAAGGGAATATTGACCCAGATTAAAGAAACCCAACAGAAGAAATGGAGGGAGTACTCTGGATTTTTATTTTTTTATTAAATTGTACCTGTGTACATTAGTGCAATCAAGGGTTAGAATGTGCTGGCTTCATATAGATTCTGAAACATTTTCATCAAACCGTTTAACATAGCCTTAACAGCATTATCTTAGTTATTATATGAAGACATTTGTATTCTGCATTTAGTAAGTTTCACCTGTACCCT
>CAUYRH010162389.1:0-11335 GCA_963574655.1 Perodicticus potto | reverse complement strand
ACCTGGCCTCTGCCGAACTGCAAAACAGAAAAATAGCGGGTGTTGTGGTGGGCACCTGTGGTCCCAGCTACTCGGGAGGCTGAGGTAAGAGAATCGCCTAAGCCCAGGAGTTGGAGGTTGCTGTGAGCTGTGATGCCACAGCACTCTACCAAGGGCAATGAAGTGAGACTCTGTCTCAAAAACAAACAAACAAAAAATCTGCGAATAATTTGATTACCCCAAAACTTTACTAATAACCTGTTGACTAGAAGCCTTACAAATAACAGCCAATTAACACATATTTTATGTATTACATACTATATTCTTAAAGTAAAAGAAAAAATGTTACGTGTTAGGAAAATCATAAGGAAGTTAAAATACATTTACTTTTCACTGAGCAGAAGAGGGCAGTCCTACAGGGCTCCCCCCTCTGCTCGCCCTCACCTGGGTAAGTAGTCTCGGGAGAACCCGGAGGAGGGGTTATTTTTGCTGTCTCAGGGATGGTGGAAGTTGGAAATCTGCATGTAAGTGGACCCACACAATTCCAACTTGTTCTGTCCCTACTTCCTTCATTACCTCCCTTGATTCCCACCACTTGCACCCAGTCTCTAATTCTGAAAAGCCGTGAGTCCCTTGAAGACTTGCCTGAAATGTACTCACCGTCTTTGCTCCCTTTTGTAGCATTCTTCGCATTTGGCCTTGTAGCCTCACCTCATCCTGTCTAGATAGCTTTGGATTTCTTTCTATTTTGAGTGTGGGATTTCTTTTTCCTTGATCAACGCTTAATACCTTTGCTGATTTCAAACAGTCCCACACATCATCTCCTCTTTAATAATGAGTTTAAATTGGCCCTTCCAATTATAGGGATTGAAGAACATTCTAGAATGAGAAAGAAGTTTTCCTACACTGTCAAATGCAGCAGGACTTGAGTAAACCTTTAATTAATTAGTAGATCTTCCTCTTTATGCATTCGTAGTTCTGAAGCCGTTGTCAGGATTTCATGCGTGAGCGAAATACATAGGTCAGTCTTCCAAGGGTAATTAACATCACCACTACTTTCAATTATTTCATATCTTGTATTAAAATGAGTAATAATTTTTGAGGGTTATATAGTTAGTTCCAAATGATGTGACAGATGATGAGTGCTATAGCATTGCAAAGGATTATTGAAGGCTGGGGCTGTGTAAATGACCTTACAACAGTAGGGATGATTGGAGTAGAAGCCTGCAGAGAAGGCCTGTGGGCAGGGTTCATGGATTGAGTCAATAAGAATGTTTCGCGCCCTTACTATGTAGCTAAACATTATCTAGGCTTCAGAGACAGAGTGGTGAGTAAAAAAATGTGCCCCTGCCCTCATGCAGCTTCCAGAATAGGGGAAAGGGACAGGAAATAAGTGATCAATATAATGTCAAGTGCAATGACCTAAAAATAAAAGTCAAAGCATGACATTTTGACTAAGGTGTAAGGAGTACGTACGATTTCAGGAAAGATGATGAGTGTGCTCATACGTAATTGTGTGAGAGACAGTAGTCCGTACAGTAAGAAGATAAAACGCAAAATGCCTTGTAGAAAAACTCCAGTTGGTTCACGCAGTCTGAGCGAACTTGCCTCCCGGCTCCTGTGGTACCATCTTGCACAGCCAATGGGAAGAACATGGAAGACGCCAGTGGAATTCAGTTGAAGGGATGGCCAGGGGCCAGGTCTGTAGGAACAAAGCTGGAAGCCTGAAGCCCAGTAAAAGGGATTTTGCAGCAAGAGGTAATGATTAATTCAACCAGAATGACAGGAGTCCTAAGATGTCATTGACTCAGGCTGTGCTCTGGACTGTAGACCTGAAAGGATTTACTGATTGCACGCCAAATGTAAGAGAAAAAAGAAGAGTAAAAGCTGCATCTACATTTTCGGCTGAACAAGTAACTGGTTTTGTGATTTGGTAGGACGGAAAGGTTTGAGGGAGAGAGGTGGGGCTTGCATTAAGAGTTTGGCTTTGGATGCCTTAAAGGTAAGTAAACTCTTAAGGAGCAACAGGCCACCTGTTCTAAGCTTACTTCCCTGAACAGCAGACGATGTGTCGCTTTAACTGAAGTTTAACTTTCCACTTTTAATCTTCATGTTTAACTTTCCCAGCCCATGGAATCTATCCTCAGAGTAAATTCATCTGTGTCACTAAACTTTTAACATCCGTTCTTTGAGGAACGGTCTCCCTCTTTCCCTGGACAAAAACTGAGAAAGCCCAGGCAGCGTCATAGTTTTTCATGTCACTATTAAGTATTAAAAAAAATTATCAGAATTTCAGTCCTGCAACTTGAAAATTCAGAACCAGAATCAGTGCCTCCAACTTGATCCCAAATCCCGTCCCTTCTCCTCCCTCCCTGGAGATGTGCAAGGGAGTCTCCGGATGCCTGCAGTTCAGTGCAGTCCATGGGGTTCTCAGGGATCAGCCTGGGATGAAGCCGGGGAGGCCCAGGCCCTTGATGGGGATGCAGCTGAGGGGGAGGCTGCAGCCCAGGGCAGGGTCCTCGCTCTCCACGGCCTTCCCTTCCTCCACTCACTTCCTTTCCCCATTGCTGCCCCTCGTTTCTGTCCCAGGAGTTGAGCAAGAGCAGAGGTAGGTGCTAAGGGGACCCCCAAGTCATCCTCACAGGCTGGCAGGTGCTCTCTGCTCTGTCCCCGTGACTGCAACCCCGTGTGGTTGTCAGGACGCGTCTCCTCCATCACTTGCTCTTCTGGATGAGAGTGGACGGTCTCTCTCATGCTGTTCATCACTCATTTCCCAGACACTGAGTTTTGAGTTTCACCTCCGATTTCTTCACCTATGCAGATTCTACTGGCAATGCAGGCAAATTTATTGTAGGAATCTAATAGAACCCCATGAAACTTACCATGTATTCTGCGGCATTAATTCCATATCTTGTGATCTTTAATATTTGGCTTGTCAGTGATGAGCCAGTTCCTCTTAGTCCTCTGGGTTTCTCGGTCACAGGCCCCCCGTGCCACCACCGTGTGCAGGAGTCACAGGCTGGGCTCCCGCGCGTCCTGCAGCTCTGCTCGCTGGGCCCTGGTCAGGGGACAGCTCCCGAAGCTTTTCTCAGTGGTAGTCAGACTCTTAAAATAGCTCTTCCCAAAGAAAGCTTCTTCACAAATTCCATCCCTTGAATTACAACCTTTTTATGCAGTCAATGACCAATTAAATCATGCAAGTTTGTTTTGAAGATTTTTTTTTTAATTTTTCCCATTGCCGTGTAATTATCTGTGGGCTTAGAGGCTTAGAGAAAATGTTCACGACTCCTTACATTTTTAAATGCATCATCTCTGTTAATCTTCACAACAAACTTGAATCTAGGGTTTGAGGGTCAGAGAGGGTAAGTAATCTAGATGTCCCAGAGCTAATAAAAGATGGTCAAAAAAGTTTTTGTACTGAAAATTTTAAGGGTGACTCTTCGCTACCAAATTGAAATTTTTTAATTCCTCTATACAGGCATTTATTCACTGATGATACAAAGTTGAGTTGCCCTTAGAAGTTAAAAGACCATGCTCCCACGGCTCGGGAAAGCGGGCAGGCAGGCAGAACTTTCTAGCTGCTTCAGCCATCTCTTGTGGGTTTCATGGGATGTTCTCATCTTTTGCATAAGTTGTGAGAAACCGCCATTACTGCTTTCTATTCACACAACTGTAGCCTTCATTGGATAATTCAGATGGCAGCTAGTAAACAGCAGAAGACCCTCCAGAGGACCGATGAGGCCAAGATACTTGGATTTGGAGACAAGTTGTGCCCTTGCAATAAACATGTGAACTAACAAAAAAAAAAAAAAAGGAAAAGAAAAACTGTAAACTGTAAAACAAAAAGGCAAGGCCATGGAGCAACTCTGTAACCAGACAGAGGAGAAGCTCAAAAGCAGAGCTTAGAGTTCAGGAATGAAGATGGAAGAAAGGGTCAGAGACCCCATGGGTGATGGACAGTCATGGTTATGTACTTGGAGGTATGAAGTGGCTGGAGAGGCAGATACCTTGGTGTAGATGTGTAGCACGGAGTATTAAGAAATCAGACATTTAATTTGACACAACTGCAGTCTGATCCAAGAAGCAGAAGGAAACTGGAAGTATAAGATGTGGTCTGTTGAATGCCTCCTGGTGGGAATTAAAGACGCTCCTTAGGGAGATTGTTAAATAGCAAATAGTGTCAGTAATGACAGATACATATGCTGGCAGAACAATTATTCGTTATAGCTACTTCACTGAAAATAAGCTATAAATAGAATTAACAGTGTCTGAATAAACTTTTCAATTGAAATTTCCTAACCCCAATGAGAACAGCCAACATCCAAGTTCCAAATTTGCAAATGCTGGCACAGATGTGGAGAGAGGGGAACACTTTTACACTGTTGTTGGGACTTTAACTATTATAGCTTCTACAGAAAGAAGTATGGAGAATCCTGAAAGAATTCACATTGGGCCTCCTATTTGATCCCACAATCCTGTTGCTAGGCATCTACCCAGAAGAAAAAATCATTTTATCATAAAGACACTTGCGGTAGATTGTTTTTTGCAGCTCAGTTTGCAATTGCCAAGACATGGAAACAACTTAAATGCCCATCCAACCAGGAATGGATTAACAAAATGTAATATAGGTTCACCATGGAATACTATTCAGCCATAAAAAGCATGGAGAATTGACACCTTTTATATTTACCTGGATAGAATTGAAACACATTCTTCTTAGTAAAGTATCACAGGAATTGAAAAACAAATACCCAATGTACTCAATACTCATATAAAGCCAGCAAATGATCTAATAACATCCACATTAGAGAAAAACTCAATTCAATTCAAGTTGGAGGAGAGGGAGAAGAGAAGGGATTGGCGTGCTCCCACTTAAAGAGAAGAATCTTGGGTATGGGACACAACTACAAGAGGGCCTGAACCTAACAAAAGCAAATATTGTAACCTGGTTGGTTGTACCTCACATTCACCTGAAATTTAAAAATAGATCGATTTATAGTGACCGAGTTAGTGTCAATGAAATAATGTAATGTCTAAAAAAAAGAAATACCAATTTTAAAGTATAAGCTTATGTATTAATCCGCTAGGGCTGCATATCAAATTACCAGAAATTAGGTGACTTAAACTACAGAAATTGATTGTCCTATAATTCTAGAGAGTCAATATCCATATCAACTGCTTAGTAGGGTCTGTTCTTTCTGGTAGCTATGATGGAAGGATCTATTCCAGACCTCTCTTTGCTTTATAGCTGGTCATCTTCTCTGTCTCCTCCCCTCACCTTTTTTCTGTCTCAGGGACCAAATCTCTGCCTTATAAATACATCGGTCCGATCAGGACCCACACTGATGACCTCATTTTAATCCCATTACCTCCATGAAGACCCTGTCTCCAAATGAGATCACACTCTGAGGTGCTGAGTGTTAGAACTCCAACGTACCTTTTCTGGGGGGAGGGGAATAATTCAACCTATAACAGCCTACCTCAAACTATTTATCAATCACAGCTTTCCAGATAAGGCTATTCATTAAATACATCAATTACAGAATGTTTTCTAAAAATCTTTGCTTGTGTAATTACAATTCACAAATCAAATCAGAAATCAATGAGCAAAGCTTTATACTTTTAGAAGAGTCAACTGAATGAATTGGAATAAACAGAAGGGAAAATGAAATTCATTATTAATCTCCAAATTTCACTTAGTTTCTCACAACAATTTACGGCCGAGTGCTTTAAGCTGGAAATGGTACTCTGAATTTCACATTTATGTTGGTCCTACCTAGAAACACTAAATTGTAGAGTAATACTGTAAAGGTATGCAGCTGAAGGAGCTGAGGAAATTTTGCCCCAAAATACGACTCCTTAGTATCAAGATTATTTTGAGATAAAGGCCATTCATAATCAGGAGCCTTGAACAAGGCCTTTCCTCTACCTACCTAAAATCTGAAGGTGCTGCTGACTTATCACATGCTAATAGACCTGGCTCCAAGGTCTTTGAAGCACAATACCTGTCTCTCAGGTTAATTTACAGATCAATCTGTTTCCCTGTATCTACACATCTCCCCTGGCAACCACTTACTGCAACTCTACTTTCCACATTCTCTCCCCTCCCTTCCAAAAAGCATCTATAAAGGTCTCTGACTACCATTAAGACTTTGGATAATCATTCTTATGATTCCCCCCATGTGCATGGTATTTGGAAATAAACTTTTCTCTTATTAATCTACCATACTTGTGAGTGGATCTTTCAGGGAACCAATCTAAGGGAAAAGAGCAGGTTTTGTTGTGTTCCCTACACAGAGAATAGAAGTCTGGGCTGGAAATTCAAACATCATGATGATTGTCCCCTGTTATCAGCTCAATTCCCTGAAAAGTTGTGCTCCTGACATTTCTTAGCCTTGCATATTTTTCTATGTACGACCATATCATTCAGACAAACAAAAATATGAAAGACATCTACTCATCATTCAACATCATTCAACAGCCCCTTTGATCCAGAAAAGTGGAGCACCCATAATATCCTCTAAGGCAGCAGTTCTCAACCTGTGGGTCACGACCCACGGGAACTGTATTAAAGGTCGGCAGCATTAGCAAGGTTGAGAACCACTGCCTGAGGAGACAAACTGTAAGCAGGAAGAAGCTATTAACATAGAAGCTTCATATTACAGGGAAATTGAAGCAGCCAAGCCAATTTCCCTTGTTGATGAGAGCTCAAAATAGAAGATTTTTAAATCTGCCTGTAAAGCCTTTTTTTAAAGTAAAATTTTTAAAAGTATGATAGGCCGTATATAAAAAAGAACATCCAACCTGCTTACCAAAGTAAGCCCTTTCTTCCTCTTAGCATATTCAAGGCACAAGCTAATCACCTCTCAGTGGTGCTTTGTTACCAGGCTTCTAAGTAATCCACTCCCAGGTGGCCCTGTTAAGTGCAGCCCCCCTGCGAATCAGCTATTGAGCCTTCAAACTGTAATTTTTTCCAGGCACTCTGTGCAAAATACATTCTTTCCCATTCTCTAAACTCGATAATTAGCTGAGTTAGGTACCCATCCTAATTAGATGTGTTTAGTTAGAGTTAAAAATAAAGTGGGAAGTTATTCAGGTACAAGATACTAACCCAGAGTGATGACAGAACAGAGGTGGACTCCACAAAGCAAACTCACGTTTTGGGTGCAAGCCACGTGTTTTAGACATTTTGCTAAGTGCCTTATCTAATGTACCTCTGTATCCTCCATCATAATCTATTAATATACTCTATTTTGGATATTGAGAGAGAGAAAATGACTTACACAGAAGTAAATGGTAGAAGCAGGAGTCAAACCCATGTCCGTTTGACTCCAAAGCTTCTATTCTTTCCACTCCGTTTCAGGAACTGAGGCATGGGGAGAAAATGCTCAGAGCACACCTTCACTGATCTTTTACCCCATCCTCAGTCAGCTTGGGCAGCTATAACAAAACTCTGCAGACTGGGTGGCTCAACAACAAACATTTATTCTCACAGTTGCGGAGGGTACAAGTCCAAGGTCAGGGTGCCAGCAGACCGGGTGCTGGTGAGGGCCGGTTTCCTGATTTACAGGCGACCGTCATCTTGCTGTGTGTTTTCACACGGAGGAGTGCAGGGACAAGCCCTGTGTCTCTTCTTACAAGAGCACTAATCGGGTCTATCCTCATGCCTTCAAATGGCACCACCTCCTAACACCATCGCATAGGTGGTTGAGACTTCAACGTGTGCATTTTGGAGGAGCACAGACCTCCAGTTCCCAACATAAGGGTTCTTCACATTCTGGTCCTAACTCTGCCTACTGTATCACTGTACCTGTATCACTCTGCTCGTGTCTTATATGTGGACATGCTTCGGGTCATTGCTATTCTTCCCGACTGGAACACCCATTTCTATTCTTCTCCATCTGTGAGAGATTCTTAACTAAATGCACGGTGGACATAAAGTCTGTGTACAATTTAAAATAGTTTAACACACATGAACTGTATGGACACCCTATGTAATACCACTCTCCCAGGAAATGTGTAGAAATGCATATGGCGTTTATGGTTATTGCAGTGAAGTTGACAAGAAGCATCTGGGAGTGGGGCTGCTTAGTGGCTGCAATGCCAGGCCGTGTGGGCAGCTTCATGCAACAGAGAATGGCTCTGTGTCAGCTGCCCATAGACCCCTGCTGAGATTGCTGTGCAGTTGTTGATCCCTCCAGCTCTGGGCCTGACATGATCTGCTCCTCTGCAGAAATGCAGAAACATTGCTTACCTGTTAATCTGGGTATTTCTTGTTGCATATATGATTTGTCTTTCCAGCTACTCTTTTTATGTCCCTTGAAGGTAGGTACACATTTAATGTTCCTTTATTCATAGTCATAATAGCAAATATTAATATAGAATGAATGTGCCAGCTACTGGTTTAAGTGCTTTACATATATATTAACTCATGTAATCCCCCATATCCCTATAGAGTGTTATCTTTCTTATTTGTAGATGGAAAACCTGCAGTGAAGTGGAGTGAGGTTGAATAACTGGCACAGTGTCAGAACTGTGGCTCCCCTTGGAGTGTGTGGCTCCAGAATCAAATGTTTTGGGTTCTGAATGTGATGACCTCACCCAACAAACATGTTCTGAGTGCCTTTGGTAGATCAAACAAAAAAATAAGTCATACTTTGATTCTTTAGAAAATACTTATAAAATCTGTTAAGTATAGTAATGGAGTAACATACAGGCCCAAGGATGGGTCCCTAACTCAGCTAATGGGAGGCCCAAGGATGGGTGTCTAACTCAGCTAAAGGGAGGTCCAAGGATGGGTCCCTAACTGAGCTGAAGGGAGGTGTAAGGATAGGTCCCTAACTCAGCTGAAGGGAGGTCCAAGAATAGGTCCCTAACTCAGCTGAAGGGAGGTCCAAGGATGGGTCCCTAACTCAGCTAAAGGGGGCTGGGGAGCCTCCCGACAGGAGGAAGTAAACCTGGAGCATCAAGCATGCGACAAGAGGTGATGGGAATGTGTCTGGAGAGCTGGTGGAGGAAGATCATAGAAGAGCATGTGAGACAACCTAAACCTCACTGTGGTGGGAGGAGAGTTCATGCAAGGGGAGACTGGCCAAGGAAGATTGTATGAAGGTCACCTTGGCATCTGGCTGAGGATGACGTGAGGAGCAGGCTGGCGATGGTGAAAGCTGTCAGCAGACTGTGGCCATGCAGAGGGAGAGATGTTGAGGCCCACGGTAACTGTCTCTGTCTGTGTGGCTGCAACAAAACACCACAGCCGGGTGGTTTATAAAGAACAGAGATGTGTTTCTTATAGTTCAGGAGCCTGGGAAGTCTGTTTCCAAGACAGACACTGGCACCCTGCCATTGTGACTTGGAGGAAGACAGAGGGCACAGGTGGGTGAACACCGTGAGAAGCCTCTTTTATAAAGGTCTTAATCCCTTAATCGGGGCTTTCCTTTCCTGTCTTAATCACCTGCTAAATGCCCCACTTCTTAACACTATCACATTGGCAATTCAGTTTCAACGCATGAAGTTCGGAGGACACACGAACCTTCCAACTGCAGCTGGAACCAGGATGATGGTGATGAGGGTAGAGGCATGAACAAGGGCATTGCTCTCTCTGTCCCGGCCTGTTGTGGGTGACCATCCCAGGTCACACTGAACATTCCATCTCCACTCACCTTCTTGAGCAACCACCTGCTATTCCCCACGTGGGACGTAAACAACTTGCCTTGCATGAGTGAACTGCAAATGAAGCCTGCACTTCCTAAACTCAGAGGGGGTGGCAGCACCTTCTCCTGAGACGAGCTCTGGGCCAGGGGTTGGGTATTTGGATCCAACCCTAGTGGTGCTTTTGGTCACTTGTGTTACTTAACCACTGTTAATACCCTCATCTGTATGAAGGAGGGAACTGAGAAGACCAGAAAATATCAGAAAGGAAGGCATTGTTCACCCTTTTCCTGAGATAGCTGTTGCTTACTTTCTAAACACTAAAGTCACATTTTATTGTTAAGTCTAGAAAGCATTGAATTGTTTCTCTTTTTCAGAGAGCTCTCTGTGTTTTTACCATTGTGTCTGAAACAGGCGTATTTTTATTACTTTTAATCTGCAAGACAGCTAAGCTGTATCCGTGGTTCGCTTCCGTGGAAGTTCCATGGACGTCGGAGGGATTTGTGACGATTACCTGGCAGCTGGGTGTGGCCTGGGTTGCTGGGTGATTATCCTGGCAGGGGCTGGAGGGAACCTGGAAGGTAAAGTGCTGCATTTGCACAACAATGTCTCCAAAAGATGAATCTGAACAGGGCCTTGTGAAGGAAACCAGAGTCCTGTCCAGTCCTCCCTGTCCACTTTCTCCTGCCAAAGCCTTGTCTAGAGACAGTCTGAAAAGACATTTGTAAAAAGGATGTATGAAAGAGAGTGTGTAACCGTGCACGTGTGCACGCTGTGTGTGTCTGTGTGGTTTGTGGTCTGTGTGTGTCTACGTTCATGGCAAAATAAGAATTGGAAAGAAATTCAGCAACAACCCCGGGCTGTGGTCACTCCCCTAGGGAAGCCACAGGGCCCGTAAATGTCTCCTGGCATCTCTTCTCCTGGGTGGCTGTTGATGTATCGGCCTCCTCCTGGTGTATTTGTGTGACTGAAACCTCCCCCACAGTCTATCCATTTTCATTCTGTGCCCACTACGGTGCTTGGCGCACAGAAAGAGATCAAATTTGTTTGAATTATGACCTAATCAATTCTAGTTTTTATAATTTTTGCTGTTCCAGATATTTCTCTCAAACAGGGGAAAAAGGTTTTAAATATATGTGGTAGATAACAGTGCTAATCCATAAGGATCTTTGCAACTCAATAAGAACAGAAAAATATGGATTGAGAAATAATTCGTAGATAAGAAATTTGGATAGCTTATAAGAGTATTTAAACATTTTAAATGCACTAGCGTCAACCTAAAGTAGTCAAAAGGCTTAGGATCCAGTTAAAAGAGTTTATTCAAGCATGAAGAGTAAGTGGCTGTCTGACACAAAAGAATGGTGATCATTGCTCAGGAAAAGGGAAGATTATTATACAGCAAAAAGAGAGCTTCTGAACAGCAGCATTCTTTTTTTTTGTTGTTGTTCAATCATAGCTGAGTACATTAGTGCAATCAAGGGGTGCAATGTGCTGGTTTCATATACAATCTGAAATATTTTCATTAAACTGTTTAACATAGCCTTCATGGCATTTTCTTAGTTATTGTATGAAGACATTTGTATTCTGCATTTAGTAAGTTTCGCCTGTACCCTTCTAAGATGCACTATACGTGTGGGCCCACCAATTATCCTCCCTCCACCCCAACCTCACCCCTCCCCTCCTCTCCCTTGCCCCTTTCCCCATA
>CAUYRH010162387.1:0-12038 GCA_963574655.1 Perodicticus potto | reverse complement strand
ATGAAAAGTTTTTTTTTTAAAAAAAGATAGACAATATTGGCAAATCTTTAGCCAGATAATTACAAAAACAAAAGAGGGATGACTTAAATAAATGAAATCAGAGATAAAAAAGAGAGATTACAACAGATACTATAGAAATTTAAAGGATCATTATAGACTACTATGACCAACTACATGCCAATAAATTGTAAAACCTAGAAAAAATGTATAAATTCCTAGACACATACAACCTACCAAGATTGAGCCAGGAAGAAATCCTAATAAATACTCACATGTTTATTACAGCACTATTCACAATAGCCAAGATTTGGATCAACCAATGTTTCCATCAATGTATTAATCATTAAAGAAAATGTGGACCCATGCAAATGGAATATTATTCAGCCATAAAGAGAATGAAATCTTATCATTTGCAACAACATGGATGAAACTGGAAAACACTGTGTTTAGTGAAATAAGCTAAGCACAGAAAGACAAATTTTGCTTGTTCTCACTCATATGTGAGAGCTAAAAATTAAAACAAATGATTTCATGGTGATAGAGATGATGATTACCAGAAGCTGGGAAGGATAGTGGGGAAGATGGATAATAAAGTGAGATGGTTAATGGGTACAAAAATATCGTTAGATAATATGAAAAAGATCTAGCATTTCATGAGACAACAGGTTGACTATAGTCAACAATAAGTTATTATGTACTTTAAAATAATTAAAAGGGTGGGAATTGTAATGTTCCTAACACAAAATGATAAATGCTTAAGGTGATGGTTGCCCTAATTACTCTGATTTGATTATTAAACATTGTATGTCTCTATCAAAACCTCACATGTACTCTGTAAATATATACAATTATATGTTCACAATAATTTAAAATAAAAAATTATAATTAAAAAAATCCATGTCTTGAAAGAGCTTATGAGTTTAATGGCATAGACCCATTAATAATAAGGACTCAAACAAATAAGAAGAATGTAAGACAGTGATGAATGCTACAGTTAAAGTAAAATAGAATAATAGGATAGAGCAGCCTAGATGGTCAGGAAGGGCCACCCCAAGAGAGTGATATTTGAGGTGAGACCTGAGACTGAATGAGCCTGACATGTCCAGAGACCTAAACATGCAAAATGGTAGGAGATAAGGCCAAAAAGGTGAACAAGCACTAAATCTTGTAGGGTTTTATTGGCAATGGAAATGAACTTGGACTATCTAATTGCAATGCAAGGTTATTGCAGCATCTTTAGCTAGAAAATGACATAATACAATCTGTTTTGAAATTATAATTTTGGGTACTATGTTAACAACAACTATAACCTGGTAAGTGTGGAAGCAGAGAGGGCTGTAAAAAGGATCACGCAGGAGTCCAGACAAAAGATGCTGGCTGCTGGATTCAGGTGAAAGCAGAACAGGTGGTGACAAGGGTTCAAATCCAGAACATACTATTATAACTACTATTATTATTTCTGATAAAAAGGGGGAAAGAACTGTAGGATGACTGTTAACTTGTGAACATAAGTGACTAGGTGGATGGTGGTGCCACGTTATTAATGGGGAGACAAGAAGAGGGAGGAAAATATGAATCAGGAATTCTGTTTTGTAAATGTTGAATTTGAAATTCTATTGGAGATGTTGTGTAGGAAGATGGATACAGATTCATAGGAGAGGCCTGAAGGAGACATGTAAACTGGGAATCACCAGCATATAAAGGACATTTAAAGCCACAAAGGTCATTGAGGATATCTTGGCATTGAGTGCATAGCCTTGTACAACTCAACATGCCTCATTGAACACCAATATCCTAATCTATAAAATTGAAATGACACCCATTATTATTTGTACTATATTGAGCTGTAAGGATTCAATAAAATCAATGTAGCATAGAATTGTTTAAATTATTTCTAATATCTCTGCCAAATTGCTGTGCTGTTTTTAAGTCAGATTTCCAGAACTTTTCACATGACAGGCTCTTATTTAAATAGATATCTTCCTCCATCATATAATACTGTAATTAATTTCTTTCATCAAAATGCATCTCTTTCACCTTTAGCCTCAATCTTAGGCCAGATCTGTTGACTTCCTTTTTCTACATCCTGCAAGCTGTCAAGGAGTGCATCCTATCAAGCTTGTTGTCTATGACTTCCTGACTGAGGCTACAGAATGGACTAGACTTCAAGGAAGGAATTGGACTATAGTAGTCTCAGTTACAGTTCAGCAAATGGCACCAACAATTGCAGAGAGCTAGGCAAATAGCTACACAAACCTAGACTATAACACCTATTTAAACTTCTCATAGCAACTCAGTCTTAAATATTAATCAGTATTTTCCTCCCATACAACATAAGGAACAAAGATCATAATGAGAGAAGAAAGGATATCAGTAACAAAAAGAGAGTGGGAGTCACACTATTGAGAATTAAAGAGCAAGCAAGTAAGGAAACTGGGAGACAGCAAGGTTAATAGGGAAAAAGTATGATCAGGTCCAGTCATACAAATTTTGATTCATTGACAGGACTCTATTCAAAGAAAGAGAACTTTTACAAATGAGCCAGAGCCCTTGTCCTGAAAGTAGTGAATCAAGTTAAAGGATTCTGTTAATAACACAAGGAACAATGTATGAGTTCCTTTAAAACAGCTAAGGTTTATGCTCAAAAGTCTGATTGTAATGAGTCTAGTAGTATTGCGTATGGGTACAGAGATTTCTAGTGCTGTCTCTGGAGGCCAGATTGATCTCAGATTCTGGAGTGTGGCTAATCTTGTTTGTGGGAGATTGGAACCTGACTGGAGGGAATAAAGGAGTAGAAAATGCATAATTAATCTTACAGAAGAAAATTAACCCTGAAGAAGATCATTTCTCTGAAATAAGAGAAATATTTTGAAAGAGAAGATGGATAAGGTGCATAGATCAGTTGAAAGGTTATTGTAAGAATTTTCTTATTAATCATACAAGAGGACCAGACTATGTTAGCGGTTTTTAAAACTATGCATCAAAATCATGAGAAGAAATATTTTTTTGAGACAAGCTATTGCCCCGGGTACAGTGCCATGGCATCATAGCTCACAACAACCTCCAACTCTTGGGCCCAAGCAATCCTCTTGTTTTTTCTATTTTTAGTAGAGACCAGGTCTCGCTTTTGCTCAAGTTGGTCTGGAACTCGTGAGCTCAAGCTATCCACCCGCCTCAGCCTCCCAGAGTGTTAGGATTACAGGTGGGAGCCACCACGCCTGGCCCATGGAAAGAAAAAAAATTTTTTTTTTAAGACAGAGTCTCGCCCTGGGTAGAGTGTCGTGGTGACATAGCTCACAGCAACCTCTAACTAGTGGGCTTCAGCGATTCTCTTGCCTCATCCTCCCAAGTAGCTGAGACTACAGGCACCCACCACAATGCCCAGCTATTTTTTGGTTGCAGTTGTTATTATTGTTTAGCAGGCCTGGGCAGGTTCAAACCAGCCAGCCTTGGTTGTATGTGGCTGGCGCCCTACTCACTGAGCTATGGGCGCCGAGCCAAGTGAAGAAATTTCTAAATGCAGATATGAAGCACCTTGCTTCACCCCTAAAGATAATGAATCAATAGCTCTTGGGAGTTTGTACATGGGAAAATGAAATTTTAAAGTTCCCTTAGGGATTAGGATGCAGAAGCAGGTTTAGAAATTAGAAATCACTGGACTAGAAGATTCCCAACTTCCTATTACCTGAAATGAGCTGTTTAATATTTCACTAATATTGCTTAATAACTTTACCTCAAGTCCATTTCCTAAAACCCTCCATTTTGGGATTATTCGATTTGTCTCTCAGAGGAAACTAGAAGGTAGCCACTTGGGTCTGTTTCTGAATATTATCCCCAACATCAGATGTGTACTCAGTTGTTGATTTACTATGGATGTTGATATTATCATATATAATAGCTAACAATTCTTTTATATAAAGATACGTATATAATTTTTGATATATATGTGATATATGTAATAGCTGATATTTGTCCAATGCTGGATACTGCTCTATGAACACTGATTATTTTATTCAACTATAACAATAACCCTATGAGAGAGGCATTGTTTATTAATCCCATTTTAAAGATGAGAAAACTGAGGCTTAGAAAACAGGTAACTATCTCAAAATCAACAACTACTAAGTGAGAAAGCAAGATGAGAATCCAGGAATTTTGACCACAGAATCCCTTCTCTTTACATTCTACTGCTTTCTCTATTTCCTTCTTGTGATGTGTGTCACCATGAATTAGGTGTCTGCTTCTGTTGCTGAGTCTCCCTAAGTGCAAGGGCTTATTATTTCACCTCTATATTCACAGACCCAGCACAATCCCTAAGCAACTCTTTAGCTCCGCCCCCAATCTTCTTAGTCATCCTATTGGCTGGCTTGGTTTTATGAAGTAATACAATGAAAGTGATGTATTCTGACTTCCTATTGGTAGTGCCACTTCAGAATCCTGAAGGAAGAAGAGCATATTAGTCCAAAGGACAGAGAAGAGCAGATAACCAGTTTACGGTTCAACTTTTTCTCTTGTCCACGTGACAAAACTAAACATTTAAATCATGAAGAAGATTACAATCTTTTTGTATTTTGTTATTTTTATATTTTTAGTGGAATGCCAACTTCGTTTACCCTTCGCTTATACAGGTAAGTGAAAATTAACAGGACAACTATCAGCCTTAAAAAATAATATTAATCATTATGGAAGCAAAAGTTGCATCTGGGGTAAATTATATTTCGTTGCTAAATGTTCTCAAGACAATGAATTCTCACAAATATTTTACAGCTCCTGTAAACTCCAAAGGACAAAACAATAGAAAAAGAACAAATCACAAGAATAGATATTCTTCAAAATACTCAGGTAAATCAAAGCATTATTTATATTCTGTAATATTAGTGTTATTTCAAAAGATAATTCAGACTTCTTTTGGGTGCTATGTGATTCTGTCTTTGCTAGTGTATTGGTTATGCACTTCAGTATATCCCAACAAGGCTTGCATCCTCACCACTCCTCCAAAACTTCTCTTGCCGACTTGCTCCTATTTCCTCCATGTTGCCGTTTCATGGTCAGCTCTCCATCCTAATCTTACCTGAACCACATTTGTCCTAAAATTTTTAAATACGTAGAACGTTTGAAAGAACTGTATATTGAACAAATTTATCACCTAGATACTAAAATTAAACATTTTGCTTTATTTTCTTTCCATAGCCCGTGTTATTTTTACCGAGAGCCCTTCTCTCTATTGAATGAATGAACTTCAGGGCTTTTTAAAACTCTAGTGGACTTACTCAGCACCCGTAGCACAGTGGTTATGGCACCAACCATGTACGCCAAGGCTGGCAGGTTTGAACCCAGCTGGTGTCAGCTAAGTAACAATGACAACTGCGACAGAAAAAATAGCCTGGCATTGTGGCGGGCACCCATAATCCCAGTTACTTGGGAGGCTGAGGCAAAAGAATCACTTAAGCCTCGGAGTCTGATGTTGCTGTGAGCTGTGACGCAACTGCACTCTACCAGGGCAATGTAGTGAGACGTTGTATCAAAAAAAAAACACAAAAAACTCCCACAAACTCTAGTGAGCTGAGCTACCACACTTTATACCAGTGAAGGGACAGAAAGGAAGGGAAGGCAAAGGGTTGGGGCTACGGATAGTCAACTCAAATTGTCACATTTAGAGAATGAGTGAAGAATATCACCTCATAAACTAATTTATACCAACTGTAAATTTTTTATTATTTTGTTACAGGTGTGATGCAGAATGAAAGTGTTATTGCAGACGTTAAACCCCAGAAGGATGGTGATGTTGCCTACGGTATTCCTAAAAGATACATCAAATGGAACATTGGGAATATGGATGGATAAAATTTAATTTACAATTGTCCTGTGATTCCTTATATTATCATACAAATTGAGATAATAAATGCATCTTTATTCACAAACCCGTGGCCACTCTTCTTTTAACCAAATAGATTGCAAATGTCATTATAGTGAATCACGAATTCAGGTTCTCTACAAGGCAAGAAAAAGGTGTCTTGACTAAAGACGGGTGGCAGATGAAATAACAAAGTCAGGCATTCAGTAGGAATTTAATTTGTATTTACTTACATAAGACTGTACAATCTGGCTTCAGTTCTTTTATGTTAAAGTAGTATTTATGATTTCTTTATATTTATTTGATTTCCTCTTCTGTTGCCCTATGGAATAGCAATATGATTTAAAAATATGTTACCAGGGTGGCGCCTGCGGCTCAGTGGGTAGAGCGCCAGCCCCATATACTGAGGATGACTGGTTTGAACCCTGCCCCTGCCAGCTAAAACAACAATGACAACTGCAACAAAAATAGCTGGGTGTTGTGGCGGGCGCCTGTAGTCCCAGTAACTGGGGAGGCTGAGGCAAGAGAATCGCCCTAGCCCAAGAGCTGGAGGTTACTGTGAGCTGTGATGCAATAGCACTCTACCAAGGGTGACAAAGTGAGACTCTGTCTCAAAACCGCACCTACGGTGCATCTTACAAGGGTACGTGTGAAATTTACTAGGTGTAGAACATAAATGTCTTAACACAATAACTAAGAAAATGCCATGAAGGCTATGTTAATCATTTTGATGAAAACATTTCAAATTGTATATAAAACCAACACATTGTACCCCATGATTGCATTAATGTACACAGCTATGATTTAATTTTAAAAAAGGCTACAACTTGTATAATTCCAACTACATAACAAACTGGAAAAGATAAAATGGTAAAAACAATAAAATTATAAGTGGTTTCAAGGAATTCAGGGAGAGGCAGAGGTTAAAGAATAGCACAGGGGATTTTCAGGGCAATAAAAGTATTCTGTATTTTAAAGTTTCAGATGAGACATTATGCATTTGATAAGACCCAGAGAACTTTATAGCACAAGGAGTAAGCCTTTATGCATGCAAATTAAAAACATAATTTAGAAGATTGGAGGATCTCAGGAAAGAATGCAGACTATGACAAGAGAATCTATTGTAAATGCATGCATGAAACTCCCTGAAAGGAATTGGGAGAAAATGTGCTGATTTAAATAACTTGGGAAATGAGTGGAGTCTGTAAGACTAAAAGCAAAAGTAACTATACATAAACACTGTACTTTAGTTGATATGGTTAATTCTCAAAGATGTACAACAGTAACAATTCTGTCTTGCCGTACCATGCACATGCATTCTAGAATGGAATAATTAAGTAGATGAATAACAGGAGGTGGGAGCCAGGTTTCTTACTGATGAAGTTCAAGTTTACAGGTAAGCAGGGGATCCATTTGATAATGGATTAGAGTTGGAGATATAAGCATGAATTTATGTACAGTTTATTATAGATGCAGATAGATATGTGCATATGCACAAGTTAGTATAAACGCACTCAATTTTTCTTCTGTCAGCTAAGTGGGCCTAAGAATTAACACCCCAGCAGCACCTAGGACTTTTAAGAGTATCCAGAATTTGGTTTCTAATACTGTTCCCTGATAAGAAGGACAAGTGCTCCTAGGAGAAATGTCTGGTTTTTCCACTAGGACAGAAAGCATACACAATAAATCAGTAGCATCATTTTACTATCTTTGTCCATGTTTCCATTGAGATTTTTATGAATCTTTGTGATAGTTGTTTTAAATTCTGTATTAAATCAAACATCTGGCTTCCTCAGAGATGGTTTCTCCTGATTTGTTTTAGCCCTTAGGATGTGCCATACAATCCTGTTGTGTGTGTGTGTGTGTGTGTGTGTTTTTCTATGCCTTGTAATTTTTTTTTTTTTTTATCTAAAACTAGACATTTGAATCTTGTAATGTGTTATTTCTGGAAATCAGATTCTTCCCCTTCCCCAGAGGTTGCAGTCTTTTTTATTATTGAACAATACCTCTGTGCTGAGGATTAGCCTGAGGTGGATGCTTAACATCCTCTTAGGACTCTACTGTGCCTTTCCCTGACATGCATGGTGGCTTTCTAAATGCCCTTATATGTGTGATTGTCTTCAAATTTCCAAATATTTACTTTAAACATCTTACTCACAAAGGGGAAAAAATTAAAAAAACAGGTACTGTTTCTTTACATTCCCTGGAATATGCTTATGCCAACAGGAGCTGAGACAGTTGTAACTAGCAAGTGGAGGCCAACTTCTATGCTTAAACATGAGCAATCAGAAACAACAGTCAACATCAGGACACCGAGCCTGGTATCCTGGTCCAGGTCTTCACTGCCCACTATGGCTCCAGCAACCCACATTAAAAGCAGGTATCACTGTTTTGATACAGAGCTAGGGGGTGAGTAGCCACCACCGCATTAAATGCTGAGATTGACAAAATTACAAAGTTACCAATCTACCAACCATATTTTCCCCTGTAAGCCTTCAAATACACTCCAGATTTCTAAAATAGTTACTTTAAACAGAGTCTGCCAATACAGTTTTTGTTCTGGGTAGGGAGACAGATTCTTAGTGCTTCCTTTTTCACCATTTCCCTGATGTCTACCACATATCATCTTTTAAGCAGTGCTGGTGGTATGATTGTGAGAGAAACAACAGATATAAAATGAACAGGACATCTGAACCACAGGCTACAGAGAAGGATTGAAAAGAGAAAGCACCATATAAAATCTCTATTCTCATTCCCATTACTAATGAGGCACAATCAGAACCCAAGACAGTTCTCTCATCTCCCATCTAATGACTTTCCCTCTAATGTGAGCTGATGTTAGCATCAAGCCCCATTGCCCATTCATTGTCCAATATGAAGTTTCAATTTGAAATTAATTGTCCATATGCCTTGCTTTGGCATAACATACTTTTCTTTTTACTGATGCATACATATTCTAGAAACCAGATCTGAAGCAAAGAGACATAAGAGACCTATGTACCAGACTGATTGAAACCATTAAGAGAATTACGTTTACCATGTCCTGAGCAGGTAAGATGATCCATCATCAGACTTTTTAGTCAGGCTCCCATACCTCATCATCTTCAACTGGTGATTGTGAATCAGAATAATAATCCTTAAGATTAAATATCACATCCTCTAAGAGCAGCCAAATGTCTTCTCCTACCAGATGGGGAGATAATGAGCATTCACATTTACTACAGAGAGGAATTTATTACTGTCATATCATTACAGTCCAAAGGGCAAACTAAAATCTACTGGAGTGTTAAAAGCAATGATTTAACTGACCAACACATTTACAAGTCCAGAGAAGGTATCATTTTCCAGGTTTGAGTTTTTATTTGTGTCCTGGTTTAATATAATCTCCCTCCTACCCCACTTAGCATATCTTAGTTTGTGTGGAGAAGTGAGAAAATGAATATTGGGAGTAGAAAAACGTCAATGATTTCTCAAATTGCAAGTCATCATTTAGTTATTTTTCAAATAACAATTTTTAATGAAAGAATACAATGGAATGGAATGAATGGAGTAGAGTGAAGAGTAGGACAGAATAAAACAGTAAGATACCAAATAAATCAAGATACTGCTTCTTAAAACTGAATCCGTTTTAGATAAATTTGTAAACCTGGATTAGAATGTACTGATTATATCTATTGTGAAACATGATCTGAAAATTTGAAATGCATTATTTGTAAAATAACTAGATTTAAAGGCTGTATTCATCCAATTTGGAAAAGCAGAATTTAAAATAATTACCTGGGAAAGACAAAAGTATAAGGAAGTTGCCTTATTTTTGGTAATGATAGAAATGGTAAAATAAAAATGATATACAATAGATGTACATGAGGCATATGAAAGAGCCTTGCAAAATATTTAGCATTATAATGCATATCAACCCTTTCTTTCTTTAAGAAGGGTTTTTGTTGTTGTTGCTACTTTAAAAAATGTTAATAGCAATGCTTGAGCCTTTTCTTGTAGGTCTGGCTATGATCATGTATGTTTGATAGACGATACAGGTGTATGCAGAGTTGGTGCAGAAAACACTGTCATTATGCAAATGTGACAAGTGAACCACCTAGTCAGAATAAATCTCCTTAATATGAACATATCTAATGGGTGGCTTACATGGTTTTGCCTCCTAAGAGCATAAAATGCTTGATTTTAATATTTGAGGAAGAACAATCTATTTCAGAAATCTACATAGAATAATGCTGAGGGTGTGTAGTTATTAATTTGAGACTTAAATTTATAAAATATTTATTCATAACATCTGATCCATTTTAGAATAAATGCATAGAATTACCATGCACAGTCACATTGCAATACAAGACACATGTCATCTTTTCTACAATGAGACTCTGTTTCTCTGACTCAGGAACTGAATAATCCTAAATGGAGTGGTAGGCCAGGGATGGGGAAGCTGTGGTCTTCCTTCTAGGTCATATACTTGTTTATCTTTTATCTTTTTATTTTATTTTTAAAATGAATGTAGTTAAAATACCAGAGAATAAAATAAGTTTCAAAGAAATAATCCTCTCAGATTAATCAGCACAATTAAAAGATTAATAAGCCATAAGGGCTAAATTAATGGCTGCTACACTCATGATTTAGACCTAACTTCTTCCACCTGAGTAGAGCCACTACTGTAGGAGGGTGGTTGGTGAGTATTTATGGGATTAATTGTGTCAATCTGTTATCAGCTTTTGATGATGGTGCATGTGTTTCTGTTTGAAGTAGAATTTGTGAATAGTTGCATAGCTTGACAGTATTTTTTAATTCTGTCTTCTTAATAGCCCATCATGTCAATGAAGACTAATAGAACGATAAAAGAAAAAATCAGATTTTGTGTTTATGATGATTGTGAATTACAAGATTATTTTGTTTCTGCTAAAGATAACATGATTTGCTCGTTTTATGATACTGCAATATCAACATTAAAGAAATTCAATGCTTTAACACTCCTAATACTCATTAAGACCACAGATATTTTTAATTAGAGGGAAAAGCCCAAAAGGTTGTATTGGAAAAATTAAAAGATGAAAAGCAAAAAAGCAAAGGCAATTCTTTCAAGCAGCAATATGACCTGTAAATAATGCCACTGATACAACTTATAAAATAGCTAATATATACTCAGGAAAAAAGGGGAAGCCATTCAGTGATGTATAAATTGTGAAAGAATTGTTAAAGTTATAGGATGCTTAGACCCTCACGATGTTTCAAAGTACAAACAACTGCTTCTTTTGAGGAGAACTATAACTGATCAGTGGTATAAATTAGCCTTCAACTTAACAAAACAACTTCATTCAATACTTCAAAAGGAAAATAAATATTATTTAATCAATTTGGATGAATCAACTGATACTACTGATTTGGCATGGGTTTTATTCTTTTTTCAAATCACAAGGGAAGATTATTTTTCAACAAACGGTTAATTTGGGCACTCTTGTGAATAGAACACGGGAAGTAAATTTCTTCAACAACTTTCAAGATAAATGTTGTAGGCTGAAGTTGGTAAGTTTAGTGAGTGTATGTACAAATAGTGCACCTTCCATGACAGGAAATCATGAAGGGTTTATTTCACAGAAAAAAGAAATATATAATGGATCCAAATGTTTTAACTTCTTTTTGTTGTATCTTGCATTAACAAAATCTTTGTGCTAAAGCTACTCTTTTAAGTGACACTTTGCAGCAAGTTATAAGTATTATTAACTACATTCATGCAAATGCAACGTGGCATCCTCAGTTTCATAACATGCTGAAGTTGAACAATAAAATATTCATCGTTTATTTACCGTATCATTCTAAACTGTGTGAGCTATCACAGAGACAGATGTTAGCCAAAATTTTATCTCTGTGAGAACAGTTAAATTTTGTAAAGAACAGAATCACCAATATGAGTTATTGAAAGACAATTTCTATAAGAATACAGCATTCCTGTATGATAGCATGTCTGATCAAAACAACTTCAATATTTCTTAGCATGTGAAAACTATGTCTATATCTATATGGCACAAAATCTAAGCATTTTTTTTTATTGAATCATATCTGTGTACAATAATTCAGTCATGGGGTACAGTGTACGGGCTTCAGATACAATCAGAGATATTTTCATCAACCTGATTGCGATAACATTCAAGAGACTTTCTCATTACTTTGTGAGAAC
>CAUYRH010162386.1:0-27213 GCA_963574655.1 Perodicticus potto | reverse complement strand
AAATAGCCGGGTCTTGTGGTGGGCGCCTGTAGTCCCAGCTACTTGGGAGGCGGAGGCAGGAGACTCGCTTGAGCCCAGGAATTGGAGGTTGCTGGGAGCTGTGATGCCACGGCACTCTATCCAGGGTGACAGCTTGAGGCTCTGTCTCAAAAAAAAAAAGAAAACACTTAAGAAATGTAAAATTATTTAAACACAATAAAAGCCATACTTAATTTTCTTTGTGAGAAGACCAAACCAAAATTTAAATTCTGTTATAATAATAAAAACATGGAATTTTCTGATTATAAAACATTATTACTCTTCAGTGTTTATTTGTGGAGTAGTCTAAAAGTTACAATAAGGGGTGGGCGCCTGTGGCTCAACGGGCTAAGGTGCCGGCCACATACACCTGAGCTGGCGGGTTCAAATCCAGCCTGGGCCCGCCAAACAATGACGGCTGCAACCAAAAAATGGCCGGGTGTTGTGGCGGGTGCCTGTAGTCCCAGCTACTTGGGAGGCAGAGGCAGGGGCCTCGCTTGAGCCCAGGAATTGGAGGATGCTGTGAGCTGTGATGCCACAGCACTCTATCCAGGATGACAGCTTGAGGCTTTGTCTCAAAAAAAAAAAAAATTACAATAGGAAGGATTCTATTGTAATTCTGGTGTCTTACATAAAAAAAGGCAAAATGAGCACATATTGTTTTGATATCTTTAACTCTGGCTTAATTCAACCAAATTTTAACTTTTTTTAAAGGTATACCAAAACTTTAATAATAAAGATCCATTCTTGGCTGCCAAATTGAATTTCAACAAACCTACATATTCTTCACAGTGCACTTGATTTCTGTCCCTCCCCCAAGTGCTGACCCTCCTTCTTAACTGCAGGAGTACTAGAGAAAATCTTCAGTCACCCACAAGGAGGAGCCCTACAGCTGTCCTTTAGCCAAGGCAAGACATTTGGGGGTTCAGAACCAACATACTTTGGAAGTCATTGTCACTGGGGTGCCGAGACCTGTCCCACGCCTATCCACCTCACAGTGTGGGCCTGCACATACTCCTCAGTGTTCAGAACATCATCCTCTGGGTCTGCTTTCCATGTTACTTTCTCTGTTACAGACAGAAAAGTTGTCCCACCGTGCATGTAGCACAGTCCCCCAGGCATGGGGAGCCATTACTCTCACACATCCTCTTCGCTGTTACTCATGCACAGCAAGTGGTGGTAACTGCCCCTTAAAACACACTCTTCAGTTCGTATCACTTCCACTGTCAGCTCTCTTCCTTTTAAAGCAATGGTTCTCAACCTTCCTCATGCCTCAACCCTTTAATACAGTTCCTGTGGGTCGTGACCCACAGGTTGTGAACTCCTGTTCTAAAGGCTTCAAAATACAGGTAGGTGTGATATGTGCACAAGTGAACTTGACATATGTTAAACTTCACTTAACAAAACTGTTGATGTGTCCGTGTAAATACTCTGGTGAGAGAAAAAGTTCAGGGAAGGAAACGAAATATGCACATTGGGCCAAATCTCACCAAGAAAAAGGGAGTCATTTATAAATCTTAAGAATGCCAGTTGCTTTTAGGGCACTCTATACATGGTTAGAATCTTAGTGCCTTGGTAGAATTGAACTACCAGAAAGCAAGCAATTGTATCAGGTGTGTTTTTATTTATTTTTATTTTTTGAGACAGTCTCACTTTGTCACCCTTGGTAGAGTGCCATGGTGTCATAGCTCACAGCTGTAACTCACAGCACAAATTCTTGGGCTCAAGCCATGCTCTTGCCTCAGCCTCTCAAGTAACTGGGACTATAGGCGCCCACCTCAAGGCTAAGCTATTTTTAGAGACGGGGTCTCGCTCTTACTCAGGCTGATCTTGAACCTGTGAGCTCAGGCAATCCACGCACCTCAGCCTCCCAGAGTGGTAGGATTACAGGCATGAGCCACTGCGCCCGGCCCTCAGAAGTGTTTTTATGTGAGAACAAACTTGGTTCAACTTAAGGCTTTCATCATGAACAAAACCAAGGTGGAAATGCTGCTTGATACTTGAGATCTAATTATTTCAATACCCACTGATGCAATTAGAAGACCAGGTAGCGGGGCAAAATTGAGAATCAGGTGAATCGGGTTCTGGCACCAGCCAGCGGTGCGGCTGCACTGTCGTCAGTGGTCTTGTCCATGAAAGCAGAGGACCAGACATTTCTGCTCTGTATTACCGAGTTACAAAAAAGGAACACCTGGGAGCCTAGCTGAAATAAAAGACGTTGGCTATAAGGATACAGTGGGCAATCTCACTGAGGACAGGAAACAGCCGAAGCAGGCTGTGTGCCCTGGAACTGGAAAGTCGGGACTGAAGCTACTTGGCCCCTCCAGGGTCCACAAGGTCCCTTGCTGCTGCATCTTTCAATGAGGGTGCCCTGGTTTCCTGCCCCTCTCAGCACCCTGCTTCTGTGCTCACCAAGGCTAGTCTGCTCCACGTGCCTTACAGCTTTTCATCTGCTTGGGGGCCCGACTCTGTGACTTCCTCTGGCCTTTCTAGATGATGCACTAACCTCATCTTACTGGTTTAGGTTCTGTGCCTTTTGTTTCAGATCCCTGGTTTGTTCACCTTTGTTCCGAAGCGGGTGACGGGATGGGGCAAATGTCCCACTGTTACCAACATAGCAGCCTGAGCTGTGGCTGGAGATGGTCTCCACGGTGTGGGGTGGGAGGCCGTGATGGGCCAGTCTACCACATCCCCGTCTCTGCAGGGGGTTTGGTTATAGAATCTACAATCCTATAACCCAGTGATTTTCAGCCGGTGCGCTGCAGCACACTGGCGTGCCGTGGGAGGATCTTAGGTATGCCAGGAAGCAAAGATTGTTGTTTACCGAAGAAGTTCAAAACACAGTAAGTACATTCTTTTCTCTACTTTTTTTTGATCAACATAATTTAAGTGTGCTACGAAAGTTAACTATAGTGTCAAGTGTGCTGTGAGGGAAAAAGTTTGAAAAGTATATAATACTGGCAGTGTGGGAAGCAGGGCTCAGGCTTGGTGTATGATTCTCCAGACTGATCCAGCCTCGGCCTTCTTACTTGCTATTCCATCTGCATGCAGTGCTCCTCCCCCGAATTATCGAGAAATCACACCCTCACATTCATCCAGGCTTTGTAGAACAACATCTCAGTGAAGCCTACCCTAGCTTCCCAAAATTGCAAAATCATCCTTCCCTTATCCAATTTTGTATAGCATCTTTAGTGTACTATAAAATTTACTCACTTATTTTATTTGCTGAGGTGCTAATCAAGGGTGAGGGGAATCTAGAAAGGATGGGAGAGGAGAGAGAATGACTATCACTTGCTCCCTCCAGATAGCCACTGCAGTGGGGGCTGTGGCCTGTACCATGTCTGGCACGGCCCCCGTGATGGGTGCTGCTCAGCGGTACTCAACCTGTGGGTCGCAACCATGGGAACTGTATTAAAGGGCTGTGGAATTAGGAAGATTGAGAACCACTGTGCTAGTTGGAGCTGGAGAACTCTACTAACATTTTTCAATGTCTATTTATTGACATTGGCCTTGCCTTTAGTCAGTGAGGCGCTGAGTCCAAAATAATTCATCAGGCTAGACTGGTGAATTAAATGGAGATTTGATGGGATCCCCCCTCTACTTCCTTTAGGTCTTTAAGGGTGACACTAATTTCTGCCATTTGCCCCAGAATATCTTTAATTCCTGGGTTAGAGGGCAGCTTAAGAGTTCTTTCGGGTGATGCAAGCTTTCACCACAAGCCAAGGAGCCGATGTGAGCATGTGGGTGTTCCACTGCTTCTGACTGTTGTCCATTTCAATTTCACATTCAGGGGCCAGGGACATAACCACTGGGGTCATGGCCTTGCCTTTAGTCAGTGAGGCTCGGAGTCCAAAAACCGGTTGTAAAAGAAAATAAAAAACTCCCAGGATCCCTAAATTCCTTATGCCAAAGGGAAAATGAAGCCTGGGGGTTAAGTCACACAAATCCTTTCCCAAATGAACAGCTGTCACTGCACAACCTGGTGCAGTACAAAACTTTATACATTAGCCAGACCCCTCACAGAAAGGCAGAAGGCTTCAGGCATCTCTAAATGCCCCCATAACTCATTGATAAGTAAAATTCTTTGCTGTCCTCCAACCCTTGCAAGATGTGTATCTTTCATAAACAGGGATGTGTCAATTGTAACTTTGGGTCTGTAATGTAAGTCCAGCTCCTAAGACTAAAGTCTGTTGATTCTGCACTGATAATGTCAATTATGGTCTAGCCTCCCCAGGTACAGAACAAAGAGAAGATGAGATTAATCATCCCTCCACCTACCAGCCCTCCCACATTCCTTCCCCCCACTCAAGGAAATGTATAAATTCTAAACCTCCTTAAAAACCTCATAGGGGAAAAAACAGCCAAGATGCATCCGTGGCTTGCATTTTCACCAGACCTGCCCTTATCGTAAGTTAATGGGCCCGGATTGATTGAGATTCTTATCTTGGTAAGTCATTTTGATTATCATGGTTCAGGCACAGCATCCAGGCTGTGACCTTGTCTCTACCAAAGACTGTGACCCTGTCTCTACCGAAAAGTAGAAAAATGAGCTAAGTGTGATGGCAGGCACCTGTAATCTCAGTTACTCGAGAGGCTGAGGTGGGAGGATCACTTGAGCCCAGAATTCAAAGCTGCAGTAAGCTATGATGGCACCACTTCACTGTAGTCTGAGTAAAAGAGTCAGACCCTGTCTCTTAAAAGAAATAAAAAATAAATTTGTTGAACGAGAAATTTTTAACATTTGAGGGAAGAATTATCATTCAGGCACATTTCTCATTTCCTCTCTCTTTTCCCCAGATTTTCCCTACTAGGGTTGGGGCAGGAGACTTGGGAGGCAGTATTCACATTAGAGGCAGGAGACTTGGAGGGAGCTATTTGTGACTTCAGGAAAACACATGATGAAAATAGGCCGTATTTTATTATAAAGGGCAATTTAAAACTGTTTAAAAATAATTTCTTTCCTTTTTTTTTTAGAGACAGTTTCATTTTGTCACCCTTGGTAGAGTGCTGTGGCATCACAGCTCACAGCAACCTTCAGCTCTTGGGCTTACATGATTCTCTTGCCTCAGCCTCCCGAGTAGCTGGGACTACAGGCACCCACCACAACGCCCGGCTATTTTTTTGTTGCCATTTGGCCAAGGCCTGGTTTGAACCCGTCACCCTCGGTATATGGGGCTGGCGCCCTACTCACTGAGCCACAGACGCCGCCCTAAAAATAATTTCTTAATTGATTTTATTATCAGAGTTCATATAGAATGTTTAATTTTACTAACCACAACTCTTAACTGTCAGCTTGTATAATTATGAGTAATAGTTTTCAGAGGCTCTGTTGATCTTCAAAAATCAGCATGCACCTACTTACAGATGGGTTCAGAACCGGGACTAAAAGCTGAATAGAAAACCTTGATACAGAGTAGGAGGTGCAGTGGTCAGCCAGCTGTTCACCTGCCTGCTTTCTGGTTCAGTCGGGGATCAGAACGCTCTAAGGCAGATGACAGGAGAGGAAAAGAATGCCTTTTAGTCTAGATAGCATTTCTGCATGTGATGCTGGAAGACACTGGCCAGACCTGCTAGGCACTGACAAGAAGTCCCCTCCTTCCTTTTTTTTACCCAAAACCAATTCTCACATTTTTCTTTTTTTCAATGAAAGGAGCTTGGGAGTTTCTGGGATGGATAAGAATGTCAATGGCTTAAAAGCACCTCCCATTGACTATAGCAAAATGAGATCGTGTCCCACAAAGGCTGGAGCTCAGAAGAAATTACAAGCATCAAATCTCCAATGCCATTTCCAAACAAAACAAAGCAAAACCAAAACGAAAAACCTGCCAAATAAAAATTCAGACTTGAGATATTTCAGAAGCAGGTAAAATGAGTCTGGTCACCTTGCCCCTCTCTGGAGCAAGAGCAGAACATGAAGACCGCAGGCATGTTGAGGGGGTCCCGGGTCAGGGCATGTAAGGACTGCTGTCCTCCCAGAGGTCTGAGTGTGTGATTGTGAAGATAGACATGGGAGGATGAAGGAAGTGACCACTCCTGAGGACCCACCAGGTAGTGTATTAGACACTTTGTGTGTACACATGCACACATACGTACAGACATGTAACGCATAACAGTGTTTTGGACAGTGACGAACCGCGTAGACCATGGTGGTCTCATAAGATTATAATGGAACTGAAAAATTTCTACCACCTCGTGAAATCTTGATGATCCTGACTCCATGTAGACCTAAGGTGTGTTTGTGTCTTCACTTTTAACAGAAAACTTTCAAAAGGATTAAAAAACTTAAAAATAGAAAAAGCTTATAGAATAATGATATAAAGAAAAAAGCTTTTTTGTACAGATGTACATTGTGTTTGTCATTTATGATAAGTGTTATAAAAGAATCAAAAAGGTAAAAGTGTACAAAGTAAAGTGAGGTAAGGTTAATGTATTACTGAAGAAAAAATTTCTTTAAATAAATGTAGCGTAGCTAAAGTGTACAGTGTCCTTGGCTTCACGTTGACTCCCCACTCAGTCACTGCCAAGCCTGCCAGGTCCCTTCGTGGTAAGTGCCCTCTACAGATGTAGTATTTTTTTTATCTTCTGTACTGCAGTTTTGCTGAACCTTTTCTATGTTAAGCTGCACTGATTTACACAAATGCCATTGTGTTACCACTGCCTCCAGAATTCAGTACAGCCACATGCTGTTGAGGCTTGTAGCCAGGAGAAGTCCATGTGCCATGTAGCCTGGTGTATGCTAAGCCACCCCATCTAGGTCTGTGCAAGGACACTGTGACATGTGCACCATGACAAAATTGCCTGATAAGGCATTTCTCAGAATGTCTCTCTGTCATTGAGTCACACATGATTGTTTATGTATAATATATATGAGGTAGGTATTTAGTTCTTACAGCAATTTTGTGAGAAAGTCTCATTAACCATGCTTTACACATGAAAACAGGATGGGGGCCTAAGTTGTTTCTAGGTCACACAGCTAACAAATGGATTGTGGTGGCGCCGAAGTTGCTTGATTCCAAAGCCCGTGGGTTTCGTCCACTGTATCGGGATCGCTCCCAGAAGAAACGGGACTGTGTCAGGGCACCACGGACACGACTGAGTAGCCTATGTCAAAAGGACCCTTGGTGCGTCTCCTCCTTGGCCAAATGACAAGCAAAAGCTGGGCGGCCCTTCCCTGAAGCCCCCTGAGCCGGGCAGCAGTGCAGGGCTGACAGTGGGTCTCCTGCCCCGGCCGGGCGGCCCTAGGCCGCTGTCCCCGCTATCCGTTGAGTCCGAGGTGTATAGTCGGATGCCTCGGTTCACCCTCAGAAATGCAGGGACAGTGCCGGGCGGCCGCACCCCAAACACTGGGCAGGGCCTAGAGCCCACGGAGAATGACGTCCGGGAGGAGGCTCGGTAGGGCCCTGCGAAAGATTCCTTCTTTATTTTCCATCTCATGTGCTCAAATCCTTTTTTTTTTTTTTCCACGAAGAGCTTTCCGTGGATAGAAAGCTACCAGTTAGCCGGCCTATGAAGCAGCGTCCTGAAGGGGTTTCTGTCTGCCCGAACGGTGACGGCTGCAAGGAGTGGACAGCCGGCGCGGGAACGCGGGCCGGGCGGCCCAGCCTCTGCGGCTCCCACCACTAGGGGGCGCGAAGCCTCTGGCCGAGGAACCGAAAGGCAAAACTACCAGCGAAAGCCAGAAGCGTGCCTGCCCTCGTGATGAAAGCGTCGCTTCAAAAATCAGTCCTATTTGGGGCACTTTGGCAGGCGCAGGGGCCCGCTGAGGAGTGCGCCGGGTGGAGAGGAGGGCGCCACAGAAATCACGTTGTTTGATCGTGGTGGAAAGACTGCTCTATTTTTTGCAGACTTTGAAGATGCATACCTGAAGTGCAGCAGGGTTTTGGGCCCCTCTGAGCCATGAGGTCATGGTCCATTTTAAGCTATAATCAGAAAGAATATACATTTAATAATGGGATTCCCTTGGGAGGTGGGGGGAGAGGCACATTTCAAATTCTCAAGTTTCTCAAAGGCTTTTGTTCATCAGAAGCTTTTAAAAATCCCAGAATCTCATACCAGCAATAGGCTGCGTATTGGCGACGCGGTTTCACATCCATGCAGGTGTGATGATGAAAAGCACACCGGACTGGGTGCCTGAGAGACCTGTTACTCACTAGCTTTGGGACACTCATCAGACAGCACTCTATTTCCTTTGTAGAGTTGTTCAATACCAACAACTATTATGTCCCTACTGTATGCTAAATGCTGTGCTGGGAACTGGGGATGAATGCTAAGAAAAACATGCTTGGGCCCTGCCTCTTGAACTTCACATTCTAGTGAGGATTGTGTCGTCTGGAGGGATATAGTTAATGTGCCTGCACAGCTCCAGGCAAGTCACAGATGCTGAACACACATTAGCTCTCCTCTGCTGCTCTCTTTCCTGCTTCTCTCCTCCTAAAAAATACAGCACTGTAGGGCTGGGCAGGTCAAGATTCCCCTTGGCAAAGTCAGTTTCTGGACACATATTCAGAGGAGACTCATTCATACGTTTTTATTTGCCTTTATGTAGCACTTACTATTTGCAAGCCTGTGCCAGGCTTAAGGGCCTTGTAATGGATTGGGCTCACCATTCTTCTGTTGCTATTATCTGAGCCACCTTCATTGAGGAATTCCACACCTTCTCCAATCAGGCTGCAAACACCAATTACTCACCTTCTCAGCGTTTCTTGAACACAGAGAATGGCACTTTAACTAAAGCTCTGCACAAACTCCAGTCTGACTTTTGAGCAGAGAAACTGGGACATAGGGAGGGTGGCTGATCCGCCCAGCAGGAGGGTGATGGCAGATGCTGCAATGACCTTAGTATCCAGAAACAGTTGGCAATGGCATGGGAAAGCCATGTTTGCTGGACATCAAGTGGCCTGGTTTGATAGTGTGATTTTGACTATGGCCCTGGCTGCTTTTAGTTTACCTTCCACGGATGTCCAGCCTGCAGCCCACAGGCCCCATGTGGACTATGTGAGGACTACTGTGCTTATCTGTTGTGTTGGGTGTTGCAAAAATTATGCACAGACTCTTTTTTTTCTTTTTCTTTTTTTTTTTTGTTCATTGGTTCTCATTAGTTTTGTGTATTTAATGTGTGACCCAAGACATCTCTTCTTCCAGGGTGGGGCAGAGAAGAAAAAAAGTTGGATACCCCCAGGTTCACGTCCAATTTTCTGATCTTCTCACCAATTCAGTGAGATATCTGATCCCTTTCAGCAAATTATTCTTATACTTCAATCAATGTAGATGGGTTGCATTCTTTAAAGCACCCTGACTGACACAGGATGAAAAATCATTAAGATTGACAGGGGTCAATGTCCCTGTCCCTGTCCCTGAAGAGCTGGCACACAAGGATTTCAATACAGTCTCTGTCATGAAGGGAAAGACAGGCCCCTCTCAAAGCAGCTGCTATATCAGCATCTCCTGCACTGGAGAGTGAGGTTCAGAAGTGAAAACACAGGATTCCTGACTCCAAGCAACTCAGTCTACTGGGAAAGACAAATATGTCAACAGGTAATGATACAACAATTACATGAAAACTGTGCTAGAGATGTGATGGGGCCCCAGGAGGAACACGAAGCTTACGCAAGGCAGGTATGCTGCCCAGTCTGGTCCTGCTGCCGTATCAAAATACCATAGACTGGGCAAATTATAAATAACAGATTTATTTTTTACACTTCTGGAGGCTGTGAAGTCCAAGATTAAGTTTCTAGCAGATTCAGTGTCTGGTGAGGACTTTCACTCTGCTTCCAAAAACAGTACCTTCCTCCTGCATCCTCACAGGGAGGAAGGGACGAGAACTGTGTCCTCACAAGACAGAAAGCAGAAGGGGAAAGGCTGGGCAGCTCTTTGAATCCTGTTTTTTTTTTTTTTTCTTTTTTTGAGACAGAGTCTCACTTGTCACCCTCGGTAGAGTGCCATGGCGTCACAGCTCACAGCAACCTCAAACTCTTGGGCTCAAGTGATTCTCTTGTCTCAGCCTCCTAAGTAGCTGGGACTATAGGCACCTGCCACAACACTCAGCTAATTTTAGACATGGGGTCTCACTCTTGCTCAGCCTGGTCTTGAACCTGTGAGCTCAGTCAATCCACCCACCTCAGCCTCCAAGAGGGCTAGGATTACCGACATGAGCCACCGTGCCTGGCCCCTGAAGTCTCTTTTGTAAAGGCATTAATCCCATTTACTTCTCAAAAGGTCCCACTTCTTGATATTAATGGTGTAGCATCGCAGATTAAGTTTCAGCATGAACTTTGGAGGACACAGACATTCAAACCATTGAACCAGAGCAGATGCTGACTGAACATCAGCAGATGCTTTGGAGAGTCTTGGTGTCTGAGATGACTCTTGAAAGAAGAGGTAAGTTATACAAAGGCAGAAGAGACTTTGAGTAAGGAAAGGGAAAGAGGTAACATCCCCCGTGAAAGAGCAAAGGCCCCAACGAGAGCTTCATCCTGGTGTGTTTGGTTGAACAGTTTGGTGTTGTGAGAACCACAGTGTTCATGGTAAAGGATAAGGCAGTTGTCACAGACTGAGAGACAGATGAGTGTGCTTGGTTTACAGGACTCATGTGAAGACGTAAGGCTTGGGAATAGCTGCCTAGTACACTAGGACCTAGGACACTAGGACCAGGGATCAGGACAAAGATTCAGATCAGTGGTGCAGAGGGCCTAGGAGAGGGCAAAGACCATGATATTTTAGTGACACTTGCCCATGTGATTATCAGATTTTCTCCAGAAATATTAAGCTTCTGGTGTACAGTACAAGTACAGAAGGACAATGGTCGAGAATTGGGGTTTTCTGGAGAAAGTGAAGGTGGGCATCTGGATTTGAAGCACCTGGTCTTGGAAAGAACTAGGCACACCACTGAAAGCTGACTTTGGTTCAGATGGGGAGCTGAGGGAGTGGTGTGGACCGGTGGTTCAGATGGGGGAGCGGTGTGGACAGGTGGTTCAGATGGGGAGATGGGGGAGAGGTGTGGACGGGTGGTTCAGATGGGGGAGCGGTATGGACGGGTGGTTCAGATGGGGGAGCTGAGGGAGTAGTGTGGACAGGTGGTTCAGATGGGGAGATGGGGAGCGGTGTGGACAGGTGGTTCAGATGGGGGAGATGGGGAAATGGTGTGGATGGGCGGCTCAGATGGGGAGATGAGGGAGAGGGGGAGTGGTGTGGACGGGTGGTTGAGATGGGGGAGATGGGGGAGCAGTGTGGACAGGCAGCTAAGATGGGGAGATGGGGGAGCAATGTGGAAAGGGGGGATAGAGTCTTCTGACATCTGTCTCATATGGTCACAATCCAAGAAATGCCCTAGCACATTATAAATTTTCAGTATAAAAGAAAATTGTGATGATAAAATTTAAAAATAGTTATCTCAATTCACTTCACCTATTCCCTTGTGAAGAAAATACATAAACACACTTTATGCATTTTGAGGGAAAAGCTTGAAATTATTATAGCAAACACTTACTTGATTTTCACAAGAACTCCCTGCAGTCAATGTCATTATTCACCCATTTTACAGATAGGAGGACTGGGGGGCAGAGAACTTAGGAGAGTTGCCCCAGATTACATAGGTGGTGAGTGGGAGCCCTGAGATCTGAAGCCATATAATGTGACACCACATGAGCTGCCCTTGATCCATTCTGCTACATCTCCTTGGAAACAGCACCTCTTTTTCAATATTGTGGAATGATAATATTGAATAATATTATTGATAATGATAATATTATGGAATAATATTTTGCCCCCTGACCTGACTCCCCCCCCCCAATTAATATGTTAAAAACTTAACCCCTAGTACTTCAGAATGTGAATGTATGTGGAGATAGGGTCTTTACATAATGTGGTTATTAGGGTGACTCCTAATCTAATCTGACTGGTGTCCTTATAAGAAGAAGAGATCTGGGCACAGGCAGTTACAGAGGAAAGACAAGACAGCCACCTACAAGCCGAAGAGAGGGCCCTGGAGTAGCATGTTTCCTCTGCCCTGGGAAGGAGTGAACACTGCCAGCACCCTGGACTCGGGCTTCTGGCCTCCACACCTGTGAGAAGGTGAGTTTTAGTGGCTCGTGCCCCAGTCTGTGGTGCTTGGTTATGCCAGCCCTAGCAAACCAAGACCATCAGGTAAGAAGGAACAGCAGGAAGAGGCCAAAAAGACATTAACCTTTTAAGTGAATTCACCCCATGTTAAAATATAAAATATGTACATCGCACTAGATAAGTGAAGCTTAATAGGGTCATATTTTAAAAGAAATAATCTGAATTCAGCTCTATGATGGGTGTAAGATAAAGCAGGAAATGTCTCAATTTACATTGAAATAGTACCCACCAAGTATATCCTAGATAGGAAAGGGCAGCTCAGTGGAGGCCGAAGAGTGTTTGTTAATTAGCTGTCCTCCTCTTCAGTGTGTCTACTGAGGGATGCCATGAGCAATTAGAGAGCACAGGCTTATTGATGGGAAGATGAAGTAAGCCGAGCACTTAATGCAGTGCGCCGGGTTTCCTAAGAGGATGGCAGAACCTTCATTAATAATGCATCCTGTCTTTCCCCATGTCTTCTCAGTTTCCTACCGGAGTTATTGGCGTGAAACATGAGGTCTTCCAGTAATGCTAGGCCATGAGAGAATCTTAGAAAGAGTGATGGTGTCTATTATAGGAGAAAAATTATTTCCAGCATTTATTTTTCCTGATGAATTTCAACCCATGTGTACTTAATACCCGCTCCATACCAGGTGACATGGTGCTGTCTCTGGAAGCTGTGCCATGTTTAGGATTCTGAAAGGGGTCATAGCCTGAACCCTTAGGAGGTCTATATTCTGTCTACTTAAAGAGAAAAATAAATTAGCATCCTGGTCATGGGTCTGAATCATTTTAACATTTAAATGCCTTGTTTATAGATTTGAAGGAAATTCAAACTTTGACCAGCTTGTCATATTTTTGGTTCTTGTTCCATGCTTTATGGAGCCATATGTTTCATGTTTGAAAAGTTTAAAACCAGGCAGCTTAATTAACTGTTTCATTTTTATAGATTTTTTTCCCCCATTTCTCTCTACACGAGGGTTGTCATTTCAGTAACTTATTTCTTACCAGCTTTGAAGGGCATCAACATTCTGCATAGACTAACACAGGATCCACACGGTGACCCACCCTTAGGAAACTCACAGGTCAGGCAAATGGTTGAGAACAATTTTTTTTTTTCTTAAAAGGCACTGACCTAAGGAAAATAAAACTGACTGAGGTACCCACATGAAAAAGCTGTTAGATTCAGATTTGGGAGGGAGGAGAAATTTTTTTTTTAATTTTAATAGACTTTATTTTAAGAACAGTTTTAGGTTTATAGCAAACTCGAGTATGAAAGTAGAGTTCCTGTATATGCCCCCATGCATCCCCTCACCCCACATCCCTCACTGGAATGGTGCATTTGTGACAACTGAGAAACCTATATTGGCATATCGTTATCATACAAAGCCCGTGGTTTACATTGGGATTCACTTTTGGTGTTACACATTCTACAGGTTTGGACAAATGTATAATGATATGTATCCAGTATTTTAGTATCATAGTATAACTACCCTAAAATTTCTCTGTGCTTTGCTTACATAGTATTTGAATAACGTTTAAATTCTAAAAGGTGATTGAAAAATATTATATAAGAAAACAGGAAATATTTTCAGTCTTCCTTAATACTAAAGAATGCAATTTTGTGCAGTATCTACAGAAAGCAAAATTCAGAATGAGGGCGTGGCATATCGATCTGATGTAAGAATTAGGATGTCTACACTGAAATCAAATACCTGGAGCTTTATATAAATGAAACATAAATCAGGAGACCTTGGTGGAAATTGTCATAATCCTAAAAACATTCTCTTTTGTAAATTCTAGAAGAAACAGATAAGCTGGAAATGTTTCAAATCTATGGGAAAAAGTGAACTTTAAGCTTCTGCATAAACTTTAAAGATAAAATTTTTCACTAATTATTATATTTTATTTTAATATTCTACAGTTATATTTAACATTTCATTTTTTGAGTTTTTTTATTTTTTTCTAATTAATATGAGGGTACAATTTTTAGGTTACATTGTTCTCACTTTCAGGGTAAAGTTCCAAAGTTGGAGGGGAAATTCTATGATTTTTAGGGACAATATACAGTGGTTGATGCTCAATCCACCTTGGAATAAATGAATGGGGAAAATAAGAGGGAAAAGAGTGGAGAAAAAGAGGCCAAAACCAAAGAGAAAAACAGAAAGAGACAGCTCAAAAGAGTAGTGATATAAAGAGAAGCAGAGAGGGATATGCCCAGACCCAGGGACAGACAGGCAGAAATGCATGCGTTAGAGAGAAGTACACAGGTGAGAGGGCCATGTGTCCCAACTCCCATGGCATTCCACCTGCCTTGTCTTTAACATACTAACTACTGCCTTAAAAGCTGTTTTGCATTTTTCACACCAAAAAACAAAACCACCAAAATTACATCAACAGGAAATAAACCTCTTTCATAAGCCACCAAGCCACACGAATCTGATGTGTTTGGATAATGAGGGAATCTTACTGTCCAATAAAAACCACACAGTATGGCTTAGCAAAACCAAGTCAGAGTGAGGAGACTTATGATGAGGGGCATTCACATTAATCAAAAGATGGCACCAGGTGGCTGGGCTGGCAAGCTGTGGCTGGTTAGAGTAGACTGTAGAAGCAGCCAGAAGCTGCTGGTAAAGAGATTCAAAACTGTGCACTGTGTGTCTTCTTTCCTTTTAGAAACCTCCTAGGGTGCCACCCTCCAAGGCCAGGCCAGTTCCCTCTGTTGGTCTGGTAGCTGCTGTCTTCATTGTACTCCTGTGAGTAAGAACAAATATGCCAGTGAAGGAGAGTTAATTCCTTGTCCTTCACTGGGCCGTCTTGATTAGCCACAGGGACTTTGATCAATCCATTTATTTCATGCACTAATATTTTCCATTCTGTATCCTTTGGAACCATCTCCCTGGTCCTCCTAGAGTCTCCGCCTTTTTACATCTCTGCCTTTCCCAATGGCTTCCCAACTACATAATTTTTTAGTAACTGGACTATAATAGTTTAAATTGTCATCAAGCTGTTGAACTCTGATATATTTTAGAGTATGCCTGTAAAGGCAGCAAGGAATAAGAATTCTATGGGGAAAATACAGTATGATTTCATCTGATGGGGAGGGTGAGTTTGTACACACATTTTGGTTTTCAAATCTTTCATGCCCCAAGGCAGCCCCAGGGCTGGAAGAGCTTGAGAGAGAACAGAGGCGCCTAGAAATGTTTAACTTGGTAGCACATTCAGCAGAGGTTCCACCACCTGCTTGCAGACCGCAGGGAATTTCACAGCCAGCACATATGTGGCAGCGGGAACCACTTAACTGGAAATGAAAGTTGTGGATTTTTCTGTCTTTTCATTCAACTTTTCTTCCAATGCTCTTCCCCTTTCAAGAATCATCAAAATGCCTTCCTTTTAAAGTGAACACTACATGGAATTGAAGTCTCCTTTCCTGGAAATACAGGCTGGATGGCAGCCATCCCCCACACGAGCCCCCATGGAGAAGACATGAGCTCCCAACTAAGATTTCCGGTGGACGCACATTAAACCCCTGGCTGGAGGCTGAGGTCATGGATTACTTTGTCATTGCTGTAAAGTGCCAGTTCATCTTCCACTTCCTGTCATAATGGAGTCTTGTGGAGAAAATACTATTAAATATCTTTGCATTCACAAAGCGATGCTAATGAGGAAAAGGCCAAGGAACAGCTGTAGATTGGCAATAATAGGGGTCAAATAAAATAGGAAAAAGGATAGTGGTAATTATTTGGGGAGAGGAAGTTAAGCGAACTGGCCAACATCACTGCTAAAACATTTCCTCTGAAATCTCATGCAATAGCTGAGGTAGCATGGGGTTGTGGTGGAAAGAAGTGGAGCTTCATGACCACACCAATCCCAGTAGGAATCCAGTAAGGTTCCATGACCTTACTTTGTATAACCCTTCTTAGCCTCAGGTCAAGGGTAATACTAAGCTTTCAAAACTGTTGCAAACAGAGATCACATATTGAGGAGCAGCTGGTACATAGTGGCATTCCCTACATGGTAGAACTTTTATTGACCAAGACCTAGGTTTGCACCTGAAATGCACTGGCCTGATGGGGCAAGGAAAGAGGAAGCTGGCAGTGCCCTGAAGAGAACAATGTTAACCTCATATTAGCCACTTAGTTTGTCATTGTTGTCCTTATCATATCTTCACTATCATTTCCACCAATTCCAAGAGATGACCCAAAGAGATGGCAAGACAGAATAAAGTCAAGAATAGTGAAGAAGCTGAGCTTTTTTCCCTGTTTGAAAGCTGACAAGCGAGGCAGTCGCAGCTTCATTAATGCTGGCAGAAGACTTGAGACTCCCGGTCAAAGACAAAGGACTTTATTACAGCATGGCAACAGCGTGGGCTTCATGTTTGCATAGGTTCCCTAGAAGCTCCAAGCTCCAGGGGTGTAGTGCAGAGGTGAGCCCAGGAGGACGCTGTAAACCCAGAGGGTTTATGTCACAACTGAGGAACCTCATGCTTAGGATGCTCCCAGTCTTCCGTCTTGGGCAGTGACATTATTATCCTTGCCAGGAAACAAATCTGTCTTCTGCCCCAGAGAGAGGCTCTATCTTTAAGATTGTTTTGCATACACATAACCTTGAAAAGATACTCTTGAGCTGTCACAAGACATGTTGAAATACCACAGAGAATTGCTTCCTACCCCCTAGCAAATAAAAGCATCAGAGGTAGAATTCAAAAGAAGCCACTATGGGTGTTGTAGTGGGTGCCTATACTCCCAGCTACTTGGGAGGCTGAGGCAAGAGAATTGCTTAAGCCCAAGAGTTTGAGGTTGCTGTGAGCTGTGACATCACAACACTCAAGGGCTACGCAGTGAGACTCTGTCTCCAAAACAAAACAAAACAAAACAACAAACAAAAAAAATGAAGCCACTATGATTAGGTAAGATGTCTTAAAAATTTCATTTATTTAATCAAAAAATCTATAACCTTTCATCAATTCTCAAGTAACATATCTGCTGTTGTAGCCAGAGACTGTAGAGAAAGACTGTTGATGCTGTATTATGTCACTTAAAGCCCCTCAGCTGTGGAAATGGGACACAGCACCTCCAGCTCCCATCACAGCCAAAGGGCCTGTAGGAACGTTCTCTTCATGCAATTTCCAGTTACCCTAGAAATGGAGCTTAGGTTCATTGATAAAGAAATAGGTTAGGAATTTTTTAAAAACTTGATGAAAAGGAAAGAAATAAGAAGCTTTGTTCATTTCTGATTTTCTTTGGGATTTTTTTATTGAGATTAAAATAGTTTTAAAAACAGAATTCTTTCAGATGTCGTATGTGAAGATTATGGAATCCTGAGGTTTATCCAGACCAATCTTTTTATTAATGTGCCTTAATGACATCAGCCATGGTTCTAATGACTTGAGGAGGTAAAACACACCCCATCAGATAGCATCTGGCATTTCTAATCCCACCCTGAGCACATCCCTGGAGTCCTAAGAGTAAACCATCTTTACCATCTCAAAGATCTTACATGCTCTTTAAAGACACAGACTATCTTATTGTCAGACCGAAGAGGAATCTATGCATCCCAAGTTTGGGTTCAAAAAATGTGTTCATTATATGCAGGCAAAACAAAGCAATTGTTGTAGTCAGGAATTCAGGGACTGCCTTGTGTGAGAGTTTGCAGCCTGGGGAGAAGGGCAGATAATTCAGGCAATTATCTGTCTCCACTTCTGAGGGAAGGGCACATGAGTGTCACAGTTGTCAAAGAAATCTGATCAGCTGCCCTAACTCTTCCTTCTCCCTTGCTTTGCACATAAAATTAGTGACAAAGTGCTGTTTATTCTTCTAAATACAGTAGCCCCTCCACAGCTGACCACCTCCCTACATTGACCACCTCCTTTAGTTGACCTAATTTTCATGACCGGACATGCACCATAGGTACGTGTCAGGGCAGTAGGCCTGGTTCCTTATGTTGACCCCCAGTGTATGTTGCCCAGTTTGTTACAGGTGCTTGGGTCGCTAACCTGCAGAAGTCCTACTGTATTTCTCAGATAACCTCATGATCTCTTTATTTGTTTACATATAAATAATTCATTTGAAAAGTTTTGAATTCACAAAAATGTAAATTGGATTTTTCTCAAGCTCCTGAGAAGAGTTGGCAATGTTCCCCTTTCTGCCACCCCCACCAGCAGCACCCAACATGTGTGTGCACATACGTGCCCAAGACCCTGCCTCTGTGTACACACACACACACACACACACACACACACGAGACAATTCTTTCCTTCATTCCATGCATATTCTTTGTTTGTCCAGAACTCAGTTTTCTCTGTCCAAGAAGAGCCCTCAGATGTGGATTGTGAGCACAGAAATGGGGTCTTGTTGTCCTTGTGACATCCTCCAGTGATGTTTGGGTGTCCTCTCTCTGCCCTGGGCTGAGGTCAGCAGTGTGGGTCAGTGGGCTCTGCTACCAGGGAGGCCAGGCCTTAGACCTGAGACTTCCTCTCCCGTCGGTGCTGGGCCCAGAGCCGACATTTCTCTCCCAGCAGGCTGGGGCTGTTTGAGCTGAACCAACTGGCAGAGCAAGGCCGTTCCCCAGCATTCCTGTTCCCCCGGCAGGAGAAAGGCCCTCTATAACTTCAGCTGCAATCTGCCAGCATGAGCTGCCTGGGAGAAGAGACAGTGGAGCTCTCTGTATCATGCAGAAGAGGAGAAGAAAGATGCTGAGGCTTCCTGACTACATTTGGGGCCCACAGTTGCCTGGGGGCATCCCCATGATCACTTCAATGATGAGTCTTCCCTTTTTTCAGAGCTTAAATTAGCTTTCAAATATGTGAAAGGTTAGAGAATATATTCTTTAATGAGTAAGACCTAGCTTCCTTTTCTATTCCCGTAAAAAGCACTGATGTTTGTGTGTGCGTGTGTCTTTGCATTTTTGCATAGTCTTTGCAATGCTGAGAGCTGCAAATAGTTACAGGCTTCATGTCCTTTGCATAAGACACCCACACATTAGGACAGCTATTTTAAATATTCTTTCTTTAGGATGAGTCATGATTTTTTTATTGAGCAAATACATTCACTGTGCTTAAATGTTTTAGTACTAGACCTCAGCACAAGGCTTCACACAGACTGTTTACTGAATAAATGACTGATTTTATGGCCTTACATACTCTGGAATTGTACTTACAAATATGTATACACAGAAAACCCATTTGGTAAATATTCCCTAATTCTCCTTGGTAAAACAGAAATTCCAGTACCGCATGTGCCTCTTCCCACACAGTCTAGCAGGGATCTCAGCAGAAACAAGCCATCCAGTCGCTGCCCTGAGGTCCACATTATGCAAATGTCACTGCTTTGCACATTCACAGCAGATCGTTTCCTTACCAACCAGGAGAAGCTGTATCTTACTTAACTCAAGCAAAATTATACTTGTCAAATGATGAGAACAAAATGCATTTTTGCAAGTCAGTCATCTTGTTTCTAATTGACTCGACTTCCTGAATATTAAAAATTCAGTGATCTGGCTGTAGGTTTCTGGATCGTTTCAACAAGTTATTAATGCTTCCTAGAGCTCAGAAACAGTTTTTAGCAGTGTGTTCATGCTCTGTATACAGGAAAACGAGGAATAGCAAGGTGGATTCATCAATACTCTTAAAGATACATTTGGACTTGGAAGTACACGGCAACCATGGGCCATATGTTGTTTTCCCACACTATAGCACAGGTGTGTTAACCCACAGACTGTTTAGTCTGCAGCTGAACAGCCGACAAGGATCTCAAACTCTGTTCATTCTGGGGCAGTTTCGTTTAACTAGACTAACACCAGGTCTTGCACTTTGAATTGGAGAACAACATAACCAGGGTTTGAATTGTATGATGGTTTTTCAGTTGAAGAAGACATTTAATTTTTGATTTTTTGCATATGTATCTGGGAGAAAAACAAAGATGAAGAGGACTTGTGTCATGGATGCCTGTTCCATAGACAAATCCTAGAGACCAAGTGTCTACACACTATGACTTGAGGGCCAGATCAAGCCCAGGGATTTTTGTACTGTCTGCAAATTAGTAATGTTCTTCATACTCTTGAAAGGTTGTAAAGAAGAAGAAAATCCACAAATAATAGTAGGTGACAGAGATGGTATGTGACCTGTAAAGTCTAACATATTTACTACCTGCCCCTTTATAAAGAAAAGTTTGCTGGCCCCAGGCTATAGATCATGTCTGTACTCTATGGGAAAAAGGAGGGGAATATGGAAGTGGAAGGGAAGGTGAAGTCAGAGATGGGGGAAAAAACCTTCTGTCCGCCTCTGTGAGGATCATAGCATGATTCTGGCACAGTAAAGATTTCAGACAAAATCTCTCTACACCTCACTCCTTAATTTCATCTAATCCTAAACCATGCTAAATTTCCTGTTACTAAGGAAAGTAGTAACATGGTTTTTACATTTCAAAATGGTCATTTTGGTGCAACTGCAAGCTGGCTGCTTTGTTAGCTGTGCTCCCCCAGAAACACTCCCGGACACCTGCATGGGGCAGCCTGCTAGTCTTAGCCTGCCACCTCGGCATGAGCTAAGGACAAATGAAAGTAGAATAAACTTCCAAACGTCAGCACCTGCTCTGGACTTTCTTCCTGATCACCCTCCCTGCTACACAGGCCTCTTCCTTTCACTCAGTTACAAGAGACAATCTTCCTGGCTCTATTCCTAGATATCTTTAGGGGTCATCCACTCAAATCCACTGCCCTAAGAAAAAAACAACTTTATTGAGGCATAATTTACATACCATAAAAACTCAATGATTTTTAGAAAATTTACTGAGTTGGGCAACATTCACTACAATCTGGTTCTAGAACATTTTCATCACCCCAGTAAGGTCCCTTATGCCCATATACAGTTAATCCCCATTCCCCTTTCCAGCCCCGGGCAACCATTAATCTACCATCTGTCCCTATAAAATTGGCTTTTTCTGGACATTATCAGATAAATGAATCATCTACCCCACTAGTTCTGACATTGCCTCTTATCTCAAGTGAGAAATTCCAGATTCATCCTCAGCTCTGTGGAAACTGACCTGCCAGGCGTAGGTTCACGTAGCTAGTAAATGACAAAGCTCTGGCTCAAGTTCAAGTCTTAAGATTCAAAATGCTTTCCACTCCTTCCTGTTTTCCTGATCTGGATACATTTTCAATGTTGTGTGGGAAATTTAGTGATGGCTGTTTAAGAAAAGCCACAAAGATCACTGGCCTTCTGGATCCTAGAGAGTGAGTTCTACAACCTTGTACATGTGGACACTGATTTTGTGATTCTTTTCAGCCACCAGAGGGTGCCCCAAAGAACTATTTTTGAATTGACTTTTGCTTGTTCTAGTTAAGCAACTTTGGAAAAGGGTGAATTGTCATCTGATTGTATTCTGGGTGGGTTTTTTTCTCACAATACTTTTTCTCTCTGTGTAATTGCAAATAGCAATGGAGAATGAAAAATAGAAACCAGGTTTGGTACACATTCAAAGTTTTTTTCAGACTTCTCAGGCCAGGATTTCTTTTTTAAAATACAATAAAAAAGGGAAATTATAGATTTGATTTAAGAAGCTGGTGAAGAATTTTTCAGTTATGACAATCCATTATGGCAGATATCAATTAGTCAAAATATTAATGTGATTTGCTAATCTTTTGCATTTTATATAACTAAATCAATCCTTTGAGGGAGAAGAGAAATAGAAACATGTCTTCAAATTAAGTTACCCAAATCCCACTCACACCTAATATTTGCATAGCTAAAATTACCTGAGTAATAAATAATTCAAGATGACAACTGAATTTACCTTTTGATAAATAATTTGATTTTGAAGTCTTACCAGCTATCTTAACTGAAAGTGGCTAAATTCAGTTGTTAATTTTTAACTTTTAGAAGAGCTCACTGTCACAGTCTTCAGGATCCAGAGGGCAGATGTGTCTCTTGGCCTCCATTCTGGATGGAGGATGGATGGATGGATGGATGGATGGATGGATGGATGGATAGATGATGGATGGATGATGGATGAATGATGGATGGATGGATGATGGATGGATGATGGATGAATGATGGATGGATGGATGATGGATGGATGGATGATGGATGAATGATGGATGGATGGATGATGGATGGATGATGGATGAATGATGGATGGATGGATGATGGATGGATGGATGATGGATGGATGATGGATGGATGATGGATGGATGGATGGATGATGGATGGATGATGGATAGATGATGGATGATGGATGGATGATGGATGGATGGATGATGGATGGATGTAGGATGGATGGATAATGTATGGATGGATGGATGATGGATGGATGATGGATAGATGATGGATGGATGATGGATGGATGATGGATGGATGGATGGATGGATGATGGATGGATGGATGGATGGATGATGGATGATGGATGGATTATGGATAGATGATGGATGATGGATGGATGGATGGTTGGATGATGGATGATGGATGGATGGAGCATGGATGGATGATGGAAGGATGGATGGATGATGGATGGATGATGGATGGGTGGATGGATGATGGATTATGGATGATGGATGGATGGATGATGGATGGATGATAGATGGATGGATGATGGAGGGATGGATGATGGATGGATGGATGGATGGATGGATGATGGATGGATGGATGGAGGATGGATGGATGGATGATGGATGATGAATAGATGATTGATGGATGGATGGAGGCCACTCAGCTGCAAGTGGGAGTATATTCAGGAGAATTTAGTGAATTGTGCTTAGCACCACACCTGCCACTTGTTAAAGCCACTTGGTCATATGTCTGATGGTTCTGTGACCCTGTTCCCTTCATGAACTGTGTGAGCCCCAAAATTTTGGCTCCATTTGTAGAACCAGCTCCAGAACAGAGTCAGAAAAGGTGGCTTTCAGGATGAGTTCTTCCTATACCTAGCTATGTGTCACATCACCTTTACATATCTGTTTTTAATCTGTAAAATGGCAATAATAATAATTTTTGCCTTAACTACTCTCTACCTCACAGGGTTGTTTTAAGGATTAAATGGAAGGAGAAGAATTCTAGACAAATGCAGAGTCTGATTACTACAGCACTGTGCCTGGGTGAGAAAGTGGAAAGGGAAGCAGAGTAAAAGGCTCAAGGAAAGACAGACAGAGGGGAGAAAGAAGCTTGGAGGGTCAGAGAGGAGACAATCTCTATTCCACAGGCACAATACCTCCTAAAATCACCAATGTGTATAAGGACAGATAAGGTCATTTTCCCTCACCTTCTAGCCACTCCCTCTGAAGAATAGAAAATAATCCATTCTGGTCTCAAGAGATGATTTCACCATTATTCAAACATCAGAACTTTAAAAATGTGTTTGTTTTTCCATGAGGATTTGTTGCTTTTATTCATTGATTGATTAATTGGTTGATTGAGACAGGTCCTTGCTCTGTTGCCTGGGCTGGAGAATTTGTTACTTTTAAAATAGAACTGTCTCAACCAACCAGGATTGGATAGTGCTAGTTAAAAGTCTTGAATCCAGTGGAATGAGGAGGTCAAGAGCTGACTCATGGAGAGTGGGAAGAGGTGACCTTTACACCCATCCTTTACTTGACAACTAAGTTGTTCTTGAAAACTCTGCCTATAAGTGAAAAGTTGCTAAATGACAACTCTTTCCATGTGTTCCATCCCACCTAGTCAGCTCCCTGAGTGTTGACTGTTCCCTTGAGAGACACACACGTCCTTCATTTATAGCATTTACAACATATGATGAGTTGTACCCACAATTGGGTATCAACTGGTTTACAGGTACCATTGAAAGGGTAGGTGACATTGAAAGGAAGATATTAGAGCTTCCAAAAAAATAGCAAATTTTCAAGTACTTTCCAAACATCTAATTCTATGCAATAGTTAATAGACTAATGAGGAAGCAGAGCATTCAGTTGTCTGGACCTCTGGGAGGCAGCATTTTTGCTATGGGTTCCATTCCTAAAAGGCAGACAATTAAAACTTGGGCCACCTGACCAGAAGTATTATGTCCTATATAAAAGAATGAAACCATAATGTCTTAGATATCACTTTTATATTGTAGTAAAATATATGTCACAATATTTACCTTTTTAACCATTTTTAAATGGGCAATTCATGAGCATTAAGAATATTCATGGTATTGTATAACCATCAATAATATCCATTTCCAGAATATTTTCACCATTTGAAATAGGAACTTTGTACCTGTTAAACAATAATTCCCCACACCTCTTAACCCCAGCCCCTGGTGATCATGAAATATCACTTGTATAAGCATATTCATCTGGTGTGTCTTGACATGAGAGAGTCATCATACAAATAGGAAAAGTGGAAAAGTTGTTAACCAAAATTTGGTAAGACACTGCAAGAGTCGTTAGAGTGAAATCATAAATGTGTTTATATTTTCTCGACACTGTGAACATCAGAATTACCTGGTGAGCTAGAATGCCCCAGGTGTGCACTGGGCAAAAGTGACACCCAGTTAAGATGTGTTTGCTGAGCACAGTAAAGCTCCCACTCTCAGGGAAGCAGGACTGGACCAAGTGAGGAAATGGAGCAACCCTCTGTGATCCCAGAAAGAATCTGGGCATGGCTGGTTCCACATCTGTGAGGGCCTGTGTGGGGCCAGGAGCAGTGACAAGGCCATGCTCCAACCAAAAAATTTATGTTAATTATCATCTGAACTCTGAACATTGTTGTGAAGCCAAAAATGTAGCTACTAGCCAAGGGCCATTGTTCTACATTTGAAATACCTACACAATTAATTATCCCTTCAGTAAAGTTACATACGCACTTTTGAAAAAGCATATATAGAAAAACATTGCTAAAGTAGACACTAATGGTAATAATGATCTATCATTAGTTGGGACTTACAAAGTCTCTTCTTTTAGGCTTTATTTATAGGCAGGAGCTCTCACTAACTGGCCCCTTCCTGCAGCCTGATTCTTCTAAAAGCACATGCATTTCATTAAAGGAAATAAAAGGAAATACATGCACTTAAGGGCTTTCTGGGTTCCTCTCCCCCAAGCTGTTTTGCTAATGTGTACCAGAACACTCGTGAAAGGAGAAGAGGGGAAACGAAAAGAAAGGAAGGAAAAGAAAGAAATTCCTTACAAAGAGAATAATCTGCCTTTGGGCACATCTAGTACAACTGCCTCCTATTAATCTGCACCCTGGTTAAGAGAGCAGGAAATAACATTTATTGTGCACGGTGCTTTCTAGGACAGTAGCTCATACTCATTTCAACATTTACTATGTGCTAGGCTCTCTGCTGAATTCTTCCTATGGATAATTTTATTTGCTCATCACAATTACTTGATAAGAATCATTTGTGTGAATATTATATATATTGAGGAAATCAAGGTTTAAGGACATTACACAGCTTGCTCAGAATCACACAGTAAGTAAGTGGTTGAGTCAGAGTGTGAATTCTAAGTAGTCTGACCCCAGGGACATCAATGGATTCAACTATACAGGTTTAATTCATGTAAAACCTCTACAATGTATAAATCTTATCTATATTTTAAATATGAGAAAACTGGAACTTACAATATAGTCATGAGCCACATAACAATTTCTCAGTCAAAGACAAACCACAGATATGACAATGATCCCATAAGATTATAATGGAGCTGAAAAGTTGCATTGCTGGGGAATGTCATAGCCATCTTAACATGGTACTCACATATTGTGGTGATGATGGTGTGAGCAAACCTACTGCACTGCCAGTTATGGGACACTCTAGCACAATACATAATACTTGATAATAAACAACTATATGTGGTATGACAAATAAGTTCTTGAACTCATCCTAGAAAAAGTACTTCATACCTCCTGCTGAATATCACTGTGGTCACCTTAGAAGTACTCCCCTTGAGAGTTAAGCGCCACACATGCCAGCACCTAGTCCACCCTTCAAAACAATTTTGGAACTCTTTTTCTGGAGTGGCCATCAGCACTCTTCTTATACAAGGAGCTCCATGATGAACAAAAGCAAAGGAGAGTTGAAGTTTGCCAAGATCATTTGGAGAAGCAAGACAATGTTTTGGGCCATGTTATCACTGGCAATGAAATATGAGCATATCAATATGACCCTGAAACAAAGCATCAAAGTGCACAATGGAAGTCAGACAATTCTCAATGGCCAAAAAGTTCCATCGGTCCAAATCAAGAGCCAAAATCATGTTGCTAACCTTTTACTATATCAAAGAAATTGTTCATTATGAATTTGTACCAACTGGATAAGCAGTTAAAGAAGTTTATTATTGGGAAGTACTGAAAAGCCTGCATGAAAAAGTTAGACGAAAATGACCTGAACTTTCACCAACAACTCGTGGCTCTTGTATCATGACGATGCACCAGCTCATATACTATTGTCTGTGAGGGAGTTTTTAGCCAGTAAACAAATAACTATATTGGAACACTCTCCCTACTCACCTAATCTGGCCCCCAATGACTTTTTTTCTTTACCCACAGATAAAGGAAATATTGAAAGTAAGTCATTTTTATGACATTCAGAATATCAAGAATAATATAATGCAGCTCTGATGGCCATTCCAGTAAAAGAGTTCCAAAATTGCATTGAAGAGTAGACTATGTCCCAGCATCCGTGCATAACTTCCCAAGGGGAATACTTTGAAGGTGACTCTAGTGATATTCAGAAGTGAGGTATGTAATACTTTTTCTAAGAAGAGTTCATAAACTTAATTGTCAGACCTCATATTGCAGGTTTATGCATTTAGTATATCACATACTATATTTTTAAAAAACTTTTTATTTTATTTTTTTTAGAGATGGTGTCTTACTTGATTGCTCAGGCTGAAGTTAAAGTGTCACCGTCATAGCTTACTCCAGCCTCACACTCCTGGGCTCAAGCAATCCTCCCACCTCAGCCTCCCAAATCACTGGGATTATAGGCATGATGAAAGCTCACTATGCTTTTTTATTATTTTAGAGTGTTTCCTACTTTTTTAAAAAAAGGTAATGAAAGGACTCCATTTTACAGTTCGCTGTGTAATTGCTGTGTAATGCTAGTTTTGCAAATTTTGGTTCCTTGCTCCAGTTCCCCCTGACCACCCCCACTGGTTGAACAATAC
>CAUYRH010162384.1:0-13376 GCA_963574655.1 Perodicticus potto | reverse complement strand
GAAGGGAGGGGAGGGGAGAGGAGGGGGAAGGGAAGGGAGGGGAGAGGAGGGGGAAGGGAGGGGAGGGGAGAGGAGGGGGAAGAAGGGGGAAGGGAGGGGAGAGGAAAGTAACAGGTTGGAGGAGCATTTAAGAGTAAGGTTTTGGCTACTCACTATGGCCTGATGCCCTCCCCCAGCTTAATCAAGCCTGCTTGGTCTTCCAGACATCTCTGCTAGTGAATGCCCCCACCCCCAAAGCAGTCATTTAAACAGAGAAATGTTACTGTGAAATTTAACAGAACCATGACAATGAAAATAAAAACATATATTGAAAACTTGAAATTAGTAAAGAGAACCTAAGTCTGGTTGGAAGCGATAGAGACTGTGTTCATCATTATAGATATTCAAAAGATTATTAGGTACAAGTTATCTTTTCCTTTTAATAAAGCTCTCAAAAGCCACAGAAGAAAGTGTTCTACCTGACTGCCCAAGGTCAGCCCCTCAGACAACTGAGATTGCTTTCATCTAAGTCAACTCTAAGATTCATTTCTCTGGACAAAATTGGATGGCATTATCAAAGCAAAAAGTGGGATTGTTTCTTGAAGTGAAAAGCTTTGAAATAAAAAGTGTACAGCAATAATAGGTGAGAGGCTCTCTGACAGCATTCTGCTATCTGAGCTTGTTTTAAAAGATCCTAAGTTTTCAACACAGGATATCAACAGAACACCACTACAGTGCAAGCCAGGATTTCCCTTTAGTGGGGAAGGACAAGGAACACCGAATTCTGAGTGTCTGATTTTGGGCTGATGTTCCTGGGAAACTTTGAAAGTGCTCACATTTAACCCTGTAATTGCACAATGTCTAGTGCTAGAAGCAGAGCTCAACATAATATAGTTTGGACAGGAAAGAAAACACTCCCAAGAGCAACGTCTGATCTGCAACCCTAGTGGAGGCCGCACAGTTGGGCTTCTCTGCCTCTATCTACTACAGTCAACCTGCGTGGTTCAAATGTTCCAGAGTCTGGCTGCCATCCGTAATCTATAGACGAAGCAGGGGTGGATTCTTCTGTGTGGCTTTCCTGATAATTCAGGGGACTGTAAGATAAGCCAATCTATTTTTATACCTATTGATCCTTCCCGTTTCTTATTCGATGTAATTAATCCCAAAGGTTTTCTGGCATATGGATTATTAAAATATATGTTTGTAAGCAACAGAAATTGATTCTGACAGACTTGAGAGCAAAAGAAAGAAAAGAGAGACAGATAAGGAAGAAGAATATAGGGAAGTTAACAGATTTGAAGGAAAGACTGGGAGTCAGGCCTTAGAACAAACAGAGGCAGGGGGACCCTAACGATCTCACAGCAGGAACTACCAGACATTCCCTTCAGGAAACTTCCATCTCAGCATCCAGAATGGTGGTCATTCAGCTTCCACCAACTTTACACTTCCAAGACACTATCTTACTGTTTCAGTTTGATCAGGGTGGGTAGGGCCTTTCGAATGCTAATCTTACCAAGATGCAAGAAATGCAAGAGAAATAGCTACATTGGTGGTTCTAGCTTTGAACTATCCGATCCCTCTCAATTGATAACACTGACACTCTCACCTCTTCCTGGTTGTCTTTCAGTCATCGAGGAAGTTTTTCCCCATCACATTCTTTGGCTCCATCACCTGGATTGCAATATTCTCTTACTTGATGGTCTGGTGGGCGCACCAGGTAAGACTTCGATAGTGACATCCATGTGCCTGGATTTTCTCTGGTATTGGTTGCCAAGTGATTAATCAATGTGTCTGCTTTCTGAAATCGTCACAACAATATTGCATGTGACACAGACAAACTACACATCCCAGGACTAAAGGAATCTACTCCACCTAATGTTCACAAGTCTCCAGGCCTTTCACCATATCACGGAATCAAATCGTAGTCCCTGAAAAGTCAGGTGGAGGAAAGAAAGCCTTCCTGCTTGTTGCTCTCTGCAGCCTGAAACCAGGACTGCTCTGGCCTGGGAAGAATGTCAGGATTGAGCCTGGCTCAGGGGCACTTACTTTATTTTGGGCAGCCACTCACCTCACACTCTCACTTGCCTTTCAAAACTGGCTGTTAGGAAAGGATTTGGAGATAAATTGGCCTCTTCCTTGAGCATCAGTTTATAAAAATAATGATTCATTTCATTTTTATTACTTTCAATGTAATACCAGTCATAACACCTATCACAGGAATATGCTCTCTTATTGAAAATCAAGGGTTTCACGTTTTCTTTTCTGTTCTTTTCTTTATTTCAGATTAACATGAGGGTACAAATGATTAGGTTACAATGTTCACATTTGTTAGGTGAGGTCCCAGCACCCAGGGGGAGTGCCACATACCCTAACATTGTGCCCATTAGGTGAGAGCACCCCTCCCTCTCTCCTTCCTCTCCCCTTTTTATTCCTCCCCTTCCCCCCAACTTGAATTAAACTGAGTTTCTCTTTTGTATGGGTGTGTATTTGTTCATCTCCTGGCTTCATATTAGTATTGAATATATTGGATACTTGCTTTTCCATTCTTGTGATACTTTACTAAAGAGAATGTTCTCCAACTCAGTCCCAGTTAATACAAAAGATATAAAGGCTCTATCTTTTTTTTTTTTTTTTTTTTTGGTAGAGACAGAGTCTCACTTTATTGCCCTCAGTAGAGTGCTGTAGCGTCACAGCTCACAGCAACCTCCAATTCCTGGGCTTAGGCGATTCTCTTGCCTCAGCCTCCCAAGTAGTGGGTCTCTATCTTTTTATGGCTGAATAGTATTTCATGTCTATTAATAGACAACAGTCTATTAATCCATTCACGGGTTGATGAGCACTTGGGTTGTTTCCACACTTAGCAATTATAAATTGAGTTGTGATACAATAGGGTTTTGTATTTTCAAAGATGATAGTGGTACCCATCAGGGAGCGTGTACCACATGTCGTACAGTTCACATATCCTTGTCTTTAAAATCTTGAGAGTAACCCTATACGCAGGTTCAAATCCTATGAGGAGGGTACTATTTTTATCCACAGTTTACAGACAAAGTCTAAACTCTAAACCGTAAGGTTTAAATCTTTAAGAAGATCTCCTAAGATCACACAGGAAACAAGTGGTAGACTGAGTCTAACCCAGAGCACTGCACCTCCGAAACTCATGCTTCAATCTTTATTATATACTACACAAATTCCAAACTTCCCACTTGTGTTCTTTGTTTAATACAGTCCTAAAATTATACTTGTTAACATAAATAAAATATAGCAACTTGAAATGAGGAAATACACACCAAGAGAACATATGTGGATGGAATTTGCAACAAATGGTGCTGGGATAATTGGATGTCCACGTGCCAAAATAAATAAACTTAGGTCCTTACCTCAGACTATACTCAAAGTGGATCATAATTCTAAATGTAAGAGCTAAAACTACCAAACTTTTAGAAGAAAACAGAAAATATACTTGACCATAGGTCAGACAAAAAGTTCTTCTTTCATATATGATCCATAAAAGACAAAATGGATAAATTAGATGTCCTCAAAATTAAAATGTGTGATCCTCAAGAAACACCATTTAGACTTGGCACCTGTAGCTCAGCGGGTAGGGTGTCAGCCACATATACTGAGGGTGGTGGGTTCAAGCCCAGCCTGGGTCTGCTAAACAACAATGACAACTGCAACAAAAAAATAGCCGGGTGTTGTGGCGGGCACCTGTAGTCCCAGCTATTTGGGAGGCTGAGGCAAGAGAATCACTTAAGCCCAGGAGTTTGAGGTTGCTGTGAGTTTTGATGCCACAGCACTCTACTGAGGGCGACATAGTAAGACTCTTGACTTCAAAAAAAAAAAGAAAGAAACACCATTTAGAAATGAAAAGAAAAACCACAGACTAGGAGAAAATATTTACAAATCACATATACCTAATAAAAAACTTATATCTAGGATGTAAGCTCTCAAATCATAGCCATCCTAGTTTTAAAATTTCAACAGTTATTTCACTAATGAAAATATACAAATAGCTAAAAAGCACATGATCAATAATATTACTAATTAGAGACATCAGAGGGTATACACATTTAAAGAAAGAAGAAAACTATTAAAATTGCAATGCTCAAGTCACATTTGACTTATGCAATTACAAGACGTGCCCAAATGTGACTTGTAGTCATCTTCTGTTATATGTTGAGTAGTGCAATGTTAATAAGTGTTTTCCTTTCTAAGATGTTTATACATTTTTTTGGCACCCTCTGTATGTATATACATCAAAACCAAAACAAAATACCACCTCACACCCACTAGGATGGGTATAATCAAAAAGACAGAAAATAACAAGTGTTGATGAGGATGTATAGAAACCAGAAACCTTACTGCTGATAAGAATGTAAAATAGTGCAGCCACTTTGGGAAACAGTTTGGCAGTTTCATAAAATGTTAAACATAGAGTTACCATATGGCCCAACAATTCTGCTCCTAGGTATTTCCGCTCCTAGGTATTTCTTTCCTTAAGAGGAAAGAAAACAAGATCCTCAGGAACTTGTACACAATGTTCACAACAGCGTGATTCATAGTAGACAAAAGGTATGAAACCAAGGTCCACATGAGGTATGTCCATAGAATAGAACATTATTCCACAATAAAAAGGAATGAAGGACTGATAGATGCTGCAACATGAATGAAACTGGAAAATATTATCTAAGGGGAAGAAAAGCCAGTCAGAAAAGGTCTCATTTTACTTGATTCCATTTATACAAAATGGGAAGAATAGATGAATCTTTAGAGATGTAAAATAGGATAAGGGTTGCCCAGAGTTGAGGAGGTTGAAGGGGAATAGGGAGTGACCTCTAATGAGTATGGTTTTCTTTGGGGGATAATGAAAAAGTTTAAAACCTAAATTATGGTGATGGCCACACAACTCTGTGAATACACTGAAAGCCATTGAATTAACACTTTAAGTGGGTGAATTTATGGTCTGCTAATTATATCTCAATAAACTTTTTAAAACTAATACAAATGTCTTAACACAATAACTAAGAAAATGCCGTGAAGGCTATGTTAACCTGTTTGATGAAAATATTTCAAATCATATATAATACCCCATGATTGCATTAATGTACACAGCTTTGATTTAATAAAAAAAAAAAGAGAGAGCGAGAGAAGAAAAAAATAATAATAATCACAAAAGCCAGACAGTGGCTCACGCCTGTAATCCTAGCACTCTAGGAGGCTGAGCCAGGTAGATTGCTTGAGCTCACGAGTTGGAGCAAAAGCAAGACCCCATCTCTAAACAATAGCTGGGTGTTGTGTTGGGGGCCTGTAGTCTCAGCTATTCAGGAGGCTGAGGCAAAGAGGATTGCTTGAGCCCAAGAGTTAGAGGTTGCAGTGAGCTATGACGGCCATGGCACTCTACCGAGGGTGACACAGTGAGACTCTGTCTCAAAAAGATCATCATCATCATCACAAGATACCATTCCATGACCACTAGCCTGGCTATTAAGAAAACCAGACAGACGATGCCATTTGTTGAGGATGTGGAGAAACATGGCCTCATGCATTTGTGAAAACATGCGGTAGAGAGTTAAAAAATAGGGAACAGAGACTGGGAAGGGTCAGGGGGAGAGAGGAAGAGGATGAAGAGAAGTGGGCCAGAGGGTACAAACATCCAACAAGATAGTGGCAATAAGCTAAACGTGTGATAGCAGAGGAGGATAACCGTACCTAATAAAAACGTATTATACGTGGGTGATGGACGCCTGGAATGCCCTGACGGGATCACTATGCATTAGACACATATAACAACATTTCTCATGTACCTTACAAAGTTACACAAATTTTAAAAACTTGCAGAACTGAACACTTTTTAAAGGTGAATGAATTTTATTGTATGTAAAGTATATCTTAATTTAAGAAAAAGAGTATCTGTTACTTATCAAAATCTACTAGAATTATTGGCTGATATGCTACGTCTTATTTTTATAAGATATTTTATATTATTACTATCATAGTTTGGGGGGGGTTGTTTGTTTTTTTGTTTTTAGAGACAGAGTCTCACTTTATTGCCCTCGGTGCCATAGTGTCACAGCCCACAGCAACCTCCAACTCCTGGGCTTAGGTGACTCTCTTGCCTCAGCCTCCTGAGGAGCTGGGACTACAGGTGCCCACCACAATGCCTGGCTATTTTTTTTGTTGCAGTTTGGCCAGGGCTGGGTTTGAACCTGTCACTCTCCATATATGGAGCCAGCACTTATCATAGTTATTTTACTGATGTTTGACTTCGGATTACTCTTCCTGGGTATTTCCAAAAATCACTGGCTTTCTAAGGAGGTTCTCTTTGCTCTGAAGTCATTATTTTCTACATTCATTGAGAGACATTTGCTGCTGACATGTGGCAGAAATTGTAGCAGAAGGTAGGCTGTTTCTTAGGCTCCAGATTTGCTGGCCTAAAGGACTGTTACCATTTATATATCACATGATGGCTTTTCTTAATAATCATTTTTTTATTCTTTCACATACTCATAAAGAAGGAAAGTATTTTCTTTAACTTGCTGGAATATGTTGCTTTCTAGATATGCCTTTTTAGCCATCCAAGAAAACATCACCCTACTGAATTCCATCTTTTCTTTTTGATGATTATCTTAATCCCATAATCTTGCTTCCTTTTCATTCTCTTATAGAAGAGAAATACAAATTCAATATCTGAAAAAAAATTCAATATCTGGAATAATAATAATTGTTAAAAGGTCAAGAATTTGGAAGGACATAAACAGAAGATTTACTTTTCAATAATAGAAGTTTCTCTTTCCTCTCACCTATATTTCTCTTTCAAAACACCCTGACAGCAGATCAAAAAAGCAGATGCTGTTCCAAGAAGTCTAGCTCCAGGGGGGCGCCTGTGGCTCAAAGGAGTAGGTCACCAGCCCCATATGCCAGAGGTAGCAGGTTCAAACCCAGCCCCGCCCAAAAAAATTTAAAAAGAAGTCTAGCTCCAATTCTATTGTTTGTACTTTTGAACTATAAAAGCTATTAGATAACAATTACACCATTTAGGGCTCAACTATTTTGTTATTAATAGTTTTAACAATAGGGTGGTACCTGTGGCTCAGTCAGTAGGGCGCTGGCCCCACATACCGAGGGTGGTGGGTACAAACCCAGCCCTGGCTGAACTGCAACAAAAATAGCTGGGCATTGTGGCAGGCGCCTGTGGTCCCAGCTACTTGGAAGACAGAGGCAGGAGAATTCTTGAGCCCAGGGGTTGGAAGTTGCTATGAGCTGTGTGATGCCACAGTACTCTACTGAGGGCGAAAAAGTAAGACTCTGTCTTTACATAAAAAAAAAAAAAGTTTTACCAATAAATGCCTTGCACATAAAATGCTTTATGTAATTTTCCCTTTGTTTTTTTTTCTTTTTTTTTCTTTTTTGCCCTTAGCTTTTATTTTTGTTTGTTGTTATTGTTTATCATTTTTGCATCTTAGTAAATTTCATAGGTTCCATAAACCTGTGGTTAAATCTATCTTTAGCAATGTTTCACTCCAAATCTAACAAAAAATTAAATCATCAAAGAAAGTATTTTGCTCAAGTGCAAAACTCTCACTTAACTTTTTCTGGGGGAATCAGTAAAAAAATATGCTAGTGAAATCACCTCATCTGAGTCTACCATATAGCAGGATATTTCTGCAAATTAGGGAGACGATCGTGACTATGGCACAGAGTGCTCACATGGACTTACTTTCCAAAGGGGGTCAGTGAATCTGTGCACCCTGAGGACAGCGTAAACCAGGTGTGACCATCAAAATAAAATAGTCCTAGCTATGCTGTTAATTTAGTAGGAACCAAGCTAATATTTACAAAAGGATTTAGAAGTAAGTGCATTCTATTCTCTAAAAAGCTGTATCCTTATATGCTATTTAAGGCCTTTACATTTTTTTAAAAAACACTGGGCATCATCAAGTAGCCTGTTGGAAACCAGATGGAAAGCACTATTTTGAAGATTTTCAGAACTGCAGTTCACCAACTCCAGCAAAGTACATAAAGATTTTAAAAGTCCTGAGAAGACAGACAAATTTTTCAAGAGAATGGAAAAGCTTCCATCTGAGGCTAGACCAACACTTCAAAATAGAACTCATTGGTCTTAAAAGACAAAGACCAAAAGAAAATGTAAAGCTGCCCCCACCTTGATTTTCAGTAATGATGAACAATTTACAAAGGGCCTTTCCACTTATTACCGGTAGTCCTCAGAAGTACCTGGCAAAGCAGGTATCACTATCCCCACTCTGAGGAGGAGAAACTGAAGATCAAAGGCATTGAACACTCGGCACAGTTAACCCTAAGTCAGGAACTTAATGAATTCCAGTGACCTTGGTTCTGGGCTCTCTGATCCCCTTTCTTCTCCACAGCTGTTTTGCTGATTGACGGTCTCATATAACCAAACCCCAAAACACCCCAAACCAAGGTCTTTCTTGTGAAATGGTAGAATCTAGAAGTGTTTAAGAGTGTGTTGCAGACAGTAGGAGATGTTAAGGAAAAATGGGACACTGCGTGTCAGCCCTTAACCTGTGGTAGTAAACTGAAAAGCCTATCTGCTGCAGGACTTGGTGCCACAGCCGGGGCTGGCCCTGGATTCAGTGGCCAATTAGCTTCTCTCACTCTGATCTTGCCCTACCGGGCTCAGTCTTAGAAAGTGTCATACAGAGCAGCGCTCCAGCTTGCTACAGATATTTTTTTTATTTTTTATTAAATCATAGCTGTGTACATTAGTGCAATCATGGGGTACAGTGTGCAGGCTTCATATACAATCTGAAATATTATCATCCAACTGTTCGACATAACCTTCACGGGATTTTCTCGTTTATTGTGTGAAAACATTTGGGTTCTGCATTTAGTCGGTTTCACCTGTCCCTTCTAACATGCACCATAAGTGTGATCCCACCATTTATCCTCTCTCCACCCACCCTCCCCCTCCCCTTCAGATTGTTGGTCTAATCCTCAGGTGAACATTCCTAATCTCTTGGGTCTGAATGTCATGAAAGTACAAACTCCTCTGTTGGCAATGATGGTGGCTTCTTCATCTTTATGACCTCAGCCCTTCACAGAGCACAGAATAGAAATTCATTGAAAGGAGGCTGCATTGACACCTGTGTGGTCTGATGGTTTTGTGACTTCATACACTCACGTGTTTGTCCCTGATCTGACGTTTAGGTTGGAGAGACAATTGGCATCAGCGAGGAGATTATGGGTCTGACCATCTTGGCTGCTGGGACCTCCATTCCTGATCTTATCACCAGCGTCATAGTGGCCCGGAAGGGACTAGGGGACATGGCTGTGTCCAGCTCTGTTGGAAGCAACATTTTTGACATCACTGTAGGGTGAGTAGAGGTAGTTCTATAAAGATGCCAGCTCCAGCACTGTCTTTGTCTTCTTAGAAGCTGAATAGACATGACCAGGATCTTAAGCCCCAAACTGACCCATACCCATAGAAAGTAAAGACTGACAGCACCTAATGTTTCACTAATTCTATTTCCCATTTGCTGAGAATTTAATGAAAAATAAGTAATTCCCAAGCAGGCAGAAACATGTACTTGCACACAAAATGAATGTTTTAGGAGATACTACTTTAAGAAAACTTTACTTATATAACAACATTCAGGCAGAACTAGATACTCTGATAGCATCACCATTTTTTTCCATATTCTAATTATAGTCCCCACGAAGCCAAGGTAAGATTTGGATTTTAAAACAGATTGGAACAAACATAGGCCCAGCACAAACATCCTGTCTCCTTCCGTGGAAAATGCTGGCAGACTTGGCATGACCATTTGCTCAGATGAAGATATTCTAGTCCGAAGATGAGATCTGTTCATACAGTTGAGCAAACCGTATCGAGTTCTCGATATGATGAATAATCACTAAAGTGAATCCAGTTGGGGAGGGACGGGTGCTGTTATCTCTCTGGTTTTATTTAACTTGTGAAAAGTAAAAGTATGGGGCAGTGCCTGTGGCTCAAGGAGTAGGGCACCGGTCCCATATACCAGGGGTGGCAGGTTCAAGCCCAGCCCCAGCCAAAAACTGTAAGAAATAAAAAATATATATATATATAAAGAAAGAAAAGTAAAAGTAGTCTTACAAATAACCCTGAATGGTAGCCCCCAGGAAAATAAGAAATGGGTTGTTATCTTAATGTTTCCAGGAAATCTGGACTCCAACTTGACACATACATTTGGAACCCCACTAAAATGCACTGATTTTCTCACTGAACATCTTGAATATTGTTCTCTCTTACACGTTCTCGTTACCAAATATACATTATTTATTATTTTTCATACATTGTCTACCACGTACACTGCATATGGATTTTTATCTGTTTAGTCACACAACGATCCTACGAAGTATGTATTATCTCTATTATTCAGACAAGAAAACTGAAGGAGGTAGCTGGAATTTGAACAGAGTTAGAGTTGTTAACTACAGACTATCCGATCTATCCTTCCAGCATCAACTCGGATCCTGACTTCCCTAATTCCCCTGGTCTTTCCTTGGGGGCTCTTGCTCCTATAAACTCTGCGTGTGTCTTACTCTTACCATGGTTATGTCTGCCCCAAAGACTGTGAATTCCCCAAGAGCAGAAACTCACCAAAACCTAGTCCACTGCCGATCAGTGGTAGTGGCTTGACAAAATTTGTGGAATGAATGGATGGATGGACAGATGATGGATAGAAGGATGGATGCCTTAAAAGCTTTAAAGGAAGTTGTCCATATTGTAAAGAGTGTGTCTCAGTTTTGCTGTCCACACATTCATGGTAGTCTTCTTGGTTAATCTCTTCTAAAAAGGAAAAAAGCATGTTCTATAATATAAAAAAGAAAACCCTACAAGTTGATAAATTGTACATGTGTTCAGTTAGATATATTTGTCATGTTTCTGAAAAATAAATATTATACGTACTTACAAAATGCTTTTTGTTCACATATATAAACATACAACACATGAAATTTCAAGAAAAATTACCACTATTCCTACTTCCCTGAAACAAGTTATTTGTGTGTGTTCTCTTCCAAATATTTCACAAAGTTTTATTAGTGAAATATTCAATTTTATCCTCTTGGAAGGCTTTTATTTTTCCATTTTGTTTTAAAGCCATTATGCCTGGCACAAAGAAGTGATCTATTAATAAATCATATCAACCCTTTTTCTAAGATTCTTCATAGCTCTTAGAACTAACATTTTATGGCTTCAAACATTCCCAATGATTGCTTTTAACTGTTACCATGTAATAGGATCTTTTTATTTTTTTCAATTTTCTGCTATTATGGGTGCTTTGATGAACACTATTCTGCAGAAAAACTTCCTCTCTTAATTTTAAGATAAATTTCTTCAAGCAGTGTTAATGGAGTAAATATTTTGAGCCTTTTAATGGCTATTAATGTATTGATATAAAAGGGTTTTTACCAAGAGTTTATGCCAATTTACAATGTTGTTGGCAATATATTGAGTGATGTCATTAGCAATATATTGAGTGTAAAATTTTCTTCCTACCATTGCCAGCATTTTCTTTTTTCCTGCATTATTAACATATACTCATAGATTTAGAAAATATATATAATGATAAGTGCCAATAATAACCTACTACCTTTTTTACTTCATAGTTGAAATTGTTTTGTATAGTTTTCATTTTAAGTTCATAATTACATCACAAATATTTTTCTATATCATTATAAGCTTGTGATTTTTAAATAGTTATAGAAACTATTATATAACAGTATATATATATAATAGACTGCTATTATAAGAGATTCCCTACTTTTTACTATCCAAAATAACACCAAAATTATTTTTCTGGATACAGTTACATCTGCATTTTAAATCATTTATTATACTTGATTCCTGATAATATCAAAAGGTATGAAAAATATCCTTTTCCCCCCAAAGGGTTTTCATAAATTATTTGTAATGCTGTCAATCTCAATTTCACCAGAAGAGAGCGCATGTGTGTGTGTGTGTGTGTGTCTGTGTAGTTCACTAAGAATAAAATGGGTTGGGGTCTCTTTCTTTACACATATAAAAGATGAAAGAAGAGTCCCCAGGACAAGTTCCCATCAAGCATTTTCATTTCCGTTATCACCTTCACTCTCAAGTGCTAGCCTTTCACATCTGACTTTTCTGACCGCAGGGCCGCCCCCTCCTGCTGAGAACCGGAATTACACCTTTCCCCAGGCTGTCCTGGTGGAACTCCTCTCCAACAGTGTCCACTAAAATAAGTGCCTCCCAGCCAGGCTCTGGTGGAGCCTGTACCCACCACCACGAGACAGTCACAGCAGTCACTTCGGGCTGGCCCGGGTTAACATATGCACCCAGAAAGGGGCCTGCACAGACCAGACCCTGAGATTTCAAAGATGTATGATGCGTAGGCTCTGTCTTCCGTACGCTCTCTCCAGCAGAAGAGACCAATGAGTAACCTCGCCACCCCTTTCACCCTCATTATTTCTCTCACAAGCTATTTGATTTTCTTCTGGAGGATTTGCTCTTTCAAAAGAGCACCTCCTCTTCCACATCGTGAGACCAGGCCGAGACTGAACCTCCCATAGCCATTGCCAAAGCAGAGGGCTCAGCCAGCCGGGCCACTGTCTCTCTAGGCATCATTTCATCATTAGGATCAAAGGATAGGATGGGCTCCATTTCTCCAGCCACTGGGAGATGCCCACGCCCCTCAAGTTAAACACTGTCAGCCACGTTCCTCTCCCACAGAGGTTAAGTCGACTTCTTTGTATACCTGGCAACCAGCTTTCCTGGTGTCTTTCAGAATCACCACTCTGGATAGGAAACAAGAGCTCATCAGTTTTTAAAAGTCAAATGAAAAGAAAAAAACAAGTATAAAAATACATAAAGTTTTTAAAAAATTAAAAATGAAAGATACTGTCTTCCTCAAATCTTTCAAAAAGATCATTTTTTTATCAAAAAATTATCAACATCTTTCCCAAAATAAACTTGAGACTGCTGTCTTAGATCACGGTCCCCACCACCCTCCTTTAATTTCACTTGCCTTCAGACTGTAGTTAAGTTATTGCTCTTCTCTGTCACCATTTACATTTGTTTTCCATTTTCGCACTCATTTCTATACCTTTTCTCCATTTGCCTTCTCCTCCTATCACCCTGTACAAATGGCGTAGTTCACTTTTTTCCTAGGGCTGAAATCCACATTTTCTTTTTTTTTTTTTTTTTTTAATTTTTAATTATTTTTTATTGAGTCATAACTGTGTACAATGATTCAGGTTTGGAGTACAGTGTGCGGGCCTCCCATACAATCGGAGATATTTTTATCCACCTGATTAATGTAACATTCATGATATTTTCTCATTTACTATGTGAAAACAATTTTGATCCGTATTTAGAAGATTTCTCCTGACCCTTCACA